>RXON01005185.1:0-111136 GCA_009667805.1 Leptobrachium leishanense
CCACACACTGCTGGGAAGCGCCTCTCTGCAGTATAATTAATGCAGCATATGAATCCCACACTGCTGGGAAGCGCCTCTCTGCGGTATAATTAATGCAGCATATGAATCCACGCACTGCTGGGAAGCGCCTCCCTGCAGTATAATTAATGCAGCATATGAATCCACACACTGCCGGGCAGCACCTCTACAGTCTGACACTAGCTTTAACCGGTGCGCTGTGTGCAGCTTCTGAGAAGATACGCTATTAGTGAAGCGGGGAAGCCGGCTGTGCATTTTGCGTTGCTCCCATACACTAAGGCTAGGGTCAGACGAACGCATTTTTCACGTCGTCCGTGAAAATTCGGTCGAACGAACGTACGTATTTTCCCCCGGAATACGCGATAGCGGTCATACGATGCGCCTTTTCGTCCGTGATTTTGTACGGATATCAATAAAACACTTTTTGAGTCTGGACGTTATGTTGGCCGGACATTAAGCGTCTGACGTCTCCTAATCACGCACACACGCGCTATGCGGCGAGCGCACTCTGTACGTCAGTGTAGCGGTTTGACGTTCTCGAAAAAATGCGTTCGTTGGCCACTTGCGTTGCGCGGAGAACTTTCGTGCGGCGTTCGTCGTATGTCCCCGCATTGGACGTCATTTGCTGCTAGTAGGCCGTGATTCGTGCGGCTAAACGCACTTAAAACGCGTTCGTCTGACCCTAGCCTAATAGCGTATCTTTTCAGAAGCTGCACACAGCGCGCCGGTGTATGCAGCATCTAACAGCGTGGGAGACGGGAGGCTGCGCTTCCCTTGTAGTGAATAGATCTCTGCAGTAGGAGCATTAACCCACTGAGCTATCTTTTGCAGTGAATTAAAGGCTCAGGTGGAAGCTGTGAGTGAATCCACCCTTTGCGCCGTGTGCAGGGAGCTGCCTCCATACTGCACACCCGGCCCCTCAGAATCCATAAATTCATGGTAAGAATGTGTTGGAATGGAGCGGCTGTAAATCATGCCCGGTCTCCTGGCATACGCTGGCACAGCGAGCCTTAGATTTCAGTCAAATTATACCATTTGTTCCTGAAGATATTTTAATCCCGGCTGACCTCAAACTTGCCATGAACCAGCCGCTAAACAAAAGGCCGCCTGCAGACTTTGCTGTAAATCTCTTCTCTCCTCTCCAGGCTCTTAACCCGGGATCATAGATCATCTCCAGCTCAACATCTTGCATCAATTTATTCAATTAAGGCCAGTAAAAGCCCCGCTCACTCCGCAGATGTTGCTCCAGTGCAAGGGCCTAGCGTGGAGCCCGAGGTTATGGCGAGGCGATGCATCAAGGCCCAGGCTACCTCTCCACCACCCCTGGACTTCTCATGGATGGCCAGGAGGATATGGTGTCATGGCGCTCTGTTGTATTGCATAACACATTGATCGCAGGTATTGGTCTTATGAGCGTCGCTGGACGACAATAGGCTCAGACGGAGGTCGTATTGTTATTTGTGTGGATCTGGTTAGGAGAGTGTGATGATCCAGCATTATGGAGTCCCGTGTCCTCTTTTGCCCCTTGGGAGACCAGAGCTGCTCAACCATCCCTCCAGACGCTTTGAATGGTCTATGGTCCTAACGATTGGCCGAGTATCATGGGAGATGCATTTCCAAAACATCTGGAGGACCAAGGTTGAGCACCCCCGATATAGATGCAGTGATTGGTCGTCTCTCAGAGAATGTAGAAACGCCAAAAAAGTTCTTGACCTAGAGAGCTTCACTGCCCAACTGGCCGCCGCTTCAGTGCATCCCAGGGCTCCAGCACGTTCTGTTGGTGGATATTTCAGGAGATGGATGAGTATTTACCACTGGTAGCTCCACGTATAACCAGGTGACTGGTTCTCTCCCGTCTATGGAAAAAATCTCTGATATTCCTGCAGGAAACCATCAATATGGGTGACTTCTCCCCCTGCGCCGGCAGAGCCAGAGCTCAGACATGGAGCCACACGGGAAATCTGCAATTTCCAAACATGTCCTTGTGGTCGGCGGAAAGACTTTGTCCTCGGAGTTTCTTTATCGCGTGAAAAGTTGGATGTTGTGTTTAGGAGCGCACTGGTTGAGCTCATTTTGGCCGTTTTCTGGCAGCTTTCTTGGACATACGAGGCCTCCTGAGATCCCGAGTGAAAGTGGTCGGCGAGAACAAAGTGTTTCCCGCCGATGAGATAAGGCGGTGATTAACCGATGTTTAATTACCCCATTTATCAAAGTCAGGACCTGCTCAGAGAGCCGGGCGAGCGGGGTAAATTATTAGCGGGCGTGCAGGTGCTGCGGAGCGCCATTTATTAGGCTCCGGGAAGTCGCTGTCTGGAGAGGCTTACTCTGCACTGGCTGCCATAGCGATGATTTACTCGGCTGAGGAATCTCTCGATTGGCCTTTATCTGCGGGAAATTATTTATTCCAAAGGAATTTCTCTCCGGTGGACGTATATGTGTGGCCTACGTGGACTACGATGAACCCTTCCATGGACCAACAAGGCCTGGTTCTACAGCAGCAGATTGTGGGGGCTGCGTGATTTTTCCTAATAATAAATTGTAATATATTTTCCATATATTCCGGGTGTGTGGGTGTGTTTTTAGGGGCTCCTCCATATATTCAGGGTGTGTATGTTTTTAGGGGCTCCTCCATATATTCAGGGTGTGTTTTTAGGGGCTCCTCCATATATTCAGGGTGTGTTTTTAGGGGCTCCTCCATATATTCAGGGTGTGTGGATGTGTTTTTAGGGGTTCCTCCATATATTCAGGGTGTGCGGGTGTGTTTTAGGGGTTCCTCCATAATTCAGGGTGTGCGGGTGTGATTTTAGGGGTTCCTCCATATATTCAGGGTGTGTGGGTGTGTTTTTAGGGGCTCCTCCATATATTCAGGGTGTGCGGGTGTGTTTTTAGGGGCTCTTCCATATATTCAGGGTGTGTGGGTGTGTTTTTAGGGGTTCCTCCATATATTCAGGGTGTGCAGGTGTGTTTTTAGGGGTTCCTCCATATATTCAGGGTGTGTGGGTGTGATTTTAGGGGTTCCTCCATATATTCAGGGTGTGTGGGTGTGTTTTTAGGGGTTCCTCCATATATTCAGGGTGTGCAGGTGTGTTTTTAGGGGTTCCTCCATATATTCAGGGTGTGTGGGTGTGTTTTTAGGGGTTCCTCCATATATTCAGGGTGTGTGGGTGTGTTTTTAGGGGTTCCTCCATATATTCAGGGTGTGTTTTTAGGGGTTCCTCCATAATTCAGGGTGTGCGGGTGTGATTTTAGGGGTTCCTCCATATATTCAGGGTGTGTTTTTAGGGGTTCCTCCATATATTCAGGGTGTGTTTTTAGGGGCTCCTCCATATATTCAGGGTGTGCTGGTGTGTTTTTAGGGGTTCCTCCATATATTCAGGGTGTGCGGGTGTGTTTTTAGGGGTTCCTCCATATATTCAGGGTGTGTTTTTAGGGGTTCCTCCATAATTCAGGGTGTGCGGGTGTGATTTTAGGGGTTCCTCCATATATTCAGGGTGTGCGGGTGTGATTTTAGGGGTTCCTCCATATATTCAGGGTGTGCGGGTGTGTTTTTAGGGGTTCCTCCATATATTCAGGGTGTGCGGGTGTGTTTTTAGGGGTTCCTCCATATATTCAGGGTGTGCGGGTGTGTTTTTAGGGGTTCCTCCATATATTCAGGGTGTGCGGGTGTGTTTTTAGGGGTCCTCCATATATTCAGGGTGTGCGGGTGTGTTTTTAGGGGCTCCTCCATATATTCAGGGTGTGCGGGTGTGTTTTTAGGGGTTCCTCCATATATTCAGGGTGTGTTTTTAGGGGTTCCTCCATATATTCAGGGTGTGTGGGTGTGTTTTTAGGGGTTCCTCCATATATTCAGGGTGTATGGGTGTGTTTTTAGGGGTTCCTCCATATATTCAGGGTGTGTTTTTAGGGGTTCCTCCATATATTCAGGGTGTGCGGGTGTGTTTTTAGGGGTTCCTCCATATATTCAGGGTGTGTTTTTAGGGGCTCCTCCATATATTCAGGGTGTGTGGGTGTCTTTTTAGGGGTTCCTCCATATATTCCGGGTGTGCTGGTGTGCTGGTGTGTTTTTAGGGGTTCCTCCATATATTCAGGGTGTGTTTTAGGGGCTCCTCCGTATATTCAGGGTGTGTTTTTAGGGGCTCCTCCATATATTCAGGGTGTGTTTTTAGGGGTTCCTCCATATATTCAGGGTGTGCGGGTGTGTTTTTAGGGGCTCCTCCATATATTCAGGGTGTGCGGGTGTGTTTTTAGGGGCTCCTCCATATATTCAGGGTGTGCGGGTGTGTTTTTAGGGGTTCCTCCATATATTCAGGGTGTGTTTTTAGGGGTTCCTCCATATATTCAGGGTGTGCTGGTGTGTTTTAGGGGCTCCTCCATATATTCAGGGTGTGCGGGTGTGTTTTTAGGGGCTCCTCCATATATTCAGGGTGTCTTTTTAGGGGTTCCTCCATATATTCAGGGTGTGTTTTTAGGGGCTCCTCCATATATTCTGGGTGTGTGGGTGTGTTTTTAGGGGTTCCTCCATATATTCAGGGTGTGTGGGTGTGTTTTCAGGGGCTCCTCCATATATTCAGGGTGTGTGGGTGTGTTTTCAGGGGTTCCTCCATATATTCAGGGTGTGTGGGTGTGTTTTCAGGGGTTCCTCCATATATTCAGGGTGTGCGGGTGTGTTTTTAGGGGTTCCTCCATATATTCAGGGTGTGTGGGTGTGTTTTTAGGGGTTCCTCCATATATTCAGGGTGTGCGGGTGTGTTTTTAGGGGCTCCTCCATATATTCAGGGTGTGCGGGTGTCTGTTTAGGGGTTCCTCCATATATTCAGGGTGTGTTTTTAGGGGCTCCTCTATATATATTCAGGGCTTGTGGGGTGTATAACAGAGCTGCACAGTAATAAACCTCTGTAAATGCTTAATGAAGATTCTTTGTTTTGATATAAATAAACTGTTTATGTTCATATTCATTTCACGTCGGGCTGGTTTGTGTTTGTGTTTGTGTGTGTTCAGCAGAATCTGTGTTCAGTTTATTCCTGCCAATCCCTGGCCCCTCCCCCTGCGCCGGGCATACCAGCCGGCTGCCCGTAATCAGAGCAGGGGTCCTCCAGGCACTAAGTGACTCCCCCTATAGGGACGGGGATTATTCGGGCTCCCCCCCCTCGCAGGATCGGCACATTAGAAGTCTATGTAGACGCTACGTGGAAATTGGATTTTCGTGCAGCGTCTGCTCCCGCGCTCATGGGTTCCTTGGTGACGTTTCGGCACAGTGACCCCAATTTGCTCCTGTGAGCTCTTATCACATGGAAGGGATTTATTACAACAACGTGACGTATAAAGTTACTCAGCTCGAATTGAAGGATTCCTCCAGGAAATAAAGCGCTGGCGTATTGGGGATTATATGGGCTCGGTGGGATTTCCCAAGTCATTGGGAGGAGACACCGTGAGGAGGCCATGAACCTCTCGTGTAACCCTCCCCAAACTCATCGTTTTCGTTTTGCGAGGAGAGGCCGCAGCCGCCCAACGTCCTGAGCTGGAAGGAAATTCATGGGAATCATGTAATTAGAAGCACCTGCTCTCCAGACACGAGCCATCTGCTAACCGTGGTCTATAAACAAACACGGGGTCACCCAGCGCACCCATAAACACGTCGCAAAGTATGGCCTCCTCTGCCAATAAAAAGCAAATGTAGCCAGTGATATTACACGTGTGATAACCTAGTGGCTGTGTTACCCCGAATCCCAGCGTAACGGCAAGGACACGGGGTCAGGGGATGGAGAAATCAGTGACACGGCAAGAACATGGGGTCAGGGGATGGAGAAATCAGTGACCCGGCAAGAACATGGGGTCAGGGGATGGAGAAATCAGTGACACGGCAAGAACATGGGGTCAGGGGATGGAGAAATCAGTGACACGGCAAGAACATGGGGTCAGGGGATGGAGAAATCAGTGACACGGCAAGAACATGGGGTCAGGGGATGGAGAAATCAGTGACACGGCAAGAACATGGGGTCAGGGGATGGAGAAATCAGTGACACGGCAAGAACATGGGGTCAGGGGATGGAGGAATCAGTGACACGGCAAGAACAAGGGGTCAGGGGATGGAGAAATTATAACGGCGCCCCACTCACCGGACTGCATTGTGGGCGGCTGCGGGTGGTCGGCGTGGCCTCATGGCCCTGGCTCGGGATCGGGCCCCCTTAGGAGACCCTCCTGGGCCTTGCGGGTTGCCTCCATGTTGACCGGCGGGTAGAGGGAGTCGGGTTGCTGCGCGGACTCGGCGGTCTCAACGCTCTGGCGTCTCTCGCAGCCTGTCAGGGGCAGGGCTTGCTGGTAGGTGCGCGGTCAGGATCTGACTTTAAAAGTTACAAATACCAAATCCATCCCAGACACAAGTGAAACACCTGTTGTTAGAGGGCAGCCGCAGAGCACTGACCTCCCTATAAAAGTTCAGTCTGTGTACTCATCCCTTGCTGGATAGTTGAGTGTTTTCTGGCTAGTTATATATTTCCCTTCTATGTGTATACCCGTTTACCGACCATTGGCTCCCGCACCTGACCATTCTACCTTCTAGTATCCTGACCATTGGCTTCCGCACTCGACCATTCTACCTTCTAGTATCCTGACCATTGGCTTCCGCACTCGACCATTCTATTTTCGAATATCCTGTCCTACGTTGCCTTCCCCTATGACTTCCCATCTCCTCATCCTGAGGTCCAGTCTCCTCCAGATACTGTGACAGAACTATCCAGCCAAACATCATGGACCCCGCGGAGGTATTGGATGCTATTGCTTCCCTGACTCGTCAGGTGACGGTTTTGTCCCATTCAGTACAAGAGCTGCAGCTAAGTCAAGCACAAATGCAAGGACAAGTTCAACATCTGCTCCCTATTTCATCGTTACCCCAAAATGATGACATGACCGGCCCAGAACCCAGAGTCTCGATGCCTGACCGTTTCTCAGGACGCCGAGAGTCATATCGAGGATTCCTCATTAGGGATGAGCGGTTCGGGTTCGGACGGTTCGGGGTTCGACCCGAACTTGGCCTGTTCGATGAGATCGCGAACACCGAACATTTCCGGATGTTCGCCGCATGTTCGACCACAATGGACCACAATGCATTTTTCCACTGGCCTGAAGCTCGTAATTGGCTACAGCCTTGCACCTGACCACAAGTCTGGTGCAAGACTGGTTCAACACTATGCCAATCACGGCTCGGAGTCCGGATTGGGCAAATTTTGCCCAATCATGGGCTCACAGAGCTAAGTCCCGCAGCACACTATATAACGTTTCCACGCGCCGATTCTGCACGCATTTCAGAGGAGATTTCAAAGGAGATAGTTGTGTCTTGTTACTGCAGGTCTGCCACGCTACTGGGGGGGTCTGGGGGGTCTCATTTCTACCAAATATCAGGGAATTTAGGTGATGTGTGCTTTGTCACTGTGCCAGCAAGTTTTTTTGGGGTTTACAACTTTCTTTAAAACATTTGTGAATTGAGGTGATCTTCTGGGTCTTGTCACACAGCCAGTACCACGGAGTATTTTGGGGCTCACTAATTTCTTTAAAACATTTGTGAATTGAGGTGATCTGTGTCTTGTCACACAGCCAGTACCACGCAGTATTTTGGGGGTCACTAATTTCTACAAAACATTTGTGAATTGAGGTGATCTGTGTCTCGTCACTGGCTGCCAGCTATCAGTGTGTCTCACTGAGTTATACCAGAGTTCTTTAAATCTTTATACCAGAGTTGAATCAGAGTTCTGTATATATTAATCTATTTATCACTCACCATGTCTGAAAGAACAAAAAGGACAGGCAGACGCTCCCAGACACAGATAAGAGGGCAAGCAGCCCCTGTGTCGGGAGGCTGTGCCTCTGGTCGTGGTGGACGTGGTGCATCCTCTGCAGGGGCACGCTTGTCCTTTCTAACTGGTGCTGGCCGTCTTAAGCAGCAGCAACATACAGAGGACTTGGTGGATTGGCTAACCAGGCCATCCTCATCTTCTGAGTCCTCTGCCAGCCAGGCTTCTAGTGCTTTTCAGTCCACCTCAGCTGCCAAAGCATCTAATGCAGCCTCCATGTCCACAGCTGCTCCTGCCGTAGCCTCGCGATCACAACCGGAGGAGTCAGCTGAATTGTTTGACTACAATGAGAGTGACATGCTGCTTGAGTATGCGCAGCAAGTACAGTGCTCTGATTCAATCTCTGAAGTTAAGCAAGGGAGTATAATCAACCTAGAGGAAGGGGGTGCCAGTGATGACACACAAATAACTGGCACTCATGTTGCCCCAGCATACTGCCAAGTTGGCTACAGTGACGAGGAGATAGGGAGTGAAGATGACAATGATGATGAGGTCACTGACTCCACCTGGGTGCCAGATCAAACAGAGGAATCAAGTGAGGAGGAGGGGGAGGAGGAGGCACAGCAAACACGAGGCACAACATCCTCTGTGACTAATCGTAGCACTAACCATAGCACTAGCCAGTCCAAGGCATCACATGTCAGAGCTGCTCCGGTGCAGAGCACTGTTGTCTCAAAGAACACATGCAGGAAGTCTGTTGTCTGGGAGTTCTTTAAGAAATGTGCGCAGCGTTGCTATTTGTAATCTATGTCAGATGAGGCTTAAGCGTGGGAAAGATACCGGACACTTGGGTACCACGTGCTTGAGGCGACATATGAACAAGTGCCACACATCCCATTGGCGCAAAACTTTGCGTAGGTCCTCCTCCTCCTCATCTCTACCCCCACTGTATGTCCTGCCATGTCATTGCCTACAACCTCCACTGACAGGGATGATGCTACAGTAATGGATGTACCAGGTCCTTCCTCACAATGTGACATCATCCCAGTAGCTGAAGATTTACGCAGTCAGATTACGTTGCCGCAGCTGCTGCAGTGAAACAAAAAATATAGTCCCAACAATCCCCAAGCACAGCATCTAAATGCCAGCTTAGCAAAATTACTCGAATTGCAGCTGCTGCCTTTTCAGCTGGTGGACTCTGCTCCCTTCCGTGAATTTGCTGAATGTGCTGTACCACAGTGGCAGGTTCCAAAACGCCATTACTTTTCACGCAAGGCCATTCCAGCACTATACCAGCACATGGAAGACAATGTTAACCAGTCATTGGGAAAGGCAGTCAGCAGCAAGGTGCATGTGACTTTAGACACATGGTCCAGCAAGCATGGACAGGGTCGCTACATTTCCTTCACGGCACACTGGGTAACTCTGATTGCAGCTGGGAGTGATCCAAGATCTGTGCTGGAGCTTGTTCATCCACCACGCCTCCAGAAAGCTGCTTGTATGAGGTCTGTCTGCTCCACCACCACCACCTCTTCCTCCTCCTCCTCCTCCTTCTCTGTCTCTGGCGAAGTTGCAGTTAAACCGATGCCTGACAGGGTCTACGCAATGGCTCAAGCAAAAAGATGCTTTTGGAGGTTTGGAGTGTGCCTGATATGTAGGCAGTTCTCTTTATTGCAGCAGGAAATTGCCTGTTTGAAGTCTGAGATTTGTAAATTATCTGTTAGACAAACTCAGGCTATGACTGTTACAAAGCCACTGCCACAGAGGCCTCCTAGGAGCAGCAGATGGACTACTGTAGGATCTGGTAGACTTAGAGTTGTGGATAGAAGGCATGTCCCACAATCTGTGGCTCTTCTTAATTCTTTTGAGGCACTTTCAGAGTGTAGTGGTAAGACGGATGTAGGCTCAGACACCATAGTTGAGGAGCCACCATCCACTATGCCTAAGGTATGCAGCACTGCAACCAAGGACAAAAATGAAAAGGTGGGACTTGATAGAAGGCAATTGTTGCTGGGTGATTCTATCATAAGAGGTGTTGAGCTGGAGAGTAGTGGTTTGGTGAGATGTCTTCCTTTGGCTAATTAAAGCCAAAGCTGTTGATGATTTTGCCCAGGGAGGAGGTGTAGATGGAAAAGAGCAGAGGACCAAGGACAGAGCCTTGAGGTACACCAACAGATAGAGGCAATGAAGAGGAGGAGTTACCAGCAAAGGACACACAGAAGGACCTGTTGGATAAATAGGAGTCAACCCAAGCAAGTGCAGTGTCACCGAGACCCAGAGAGTTGAGGGTCTGTAGAAGGAGGGGGTGGTCAACAGTGTCAAACGCAGCCGAGAGGTCAAGCAGGATGAGAATAGAATAGTGGCCGTGTTTTTTAGCAGTTAGGAGGTCGTTGGTGACTTTGGTGAGGGCAGTTTCAGTTGAGTGTAGGGGACGGAAGCCAGATTGCAGGGGGTCAAGTAGGGAATTGGAGGACAGGAAGAGGGAGAAGCGGTTGAAGACTAGTTTTTCTAAGAGCTTTGATGTGAAGGGAAGCAGGGATACAGGGCGGTAGTTGGATGGAGAGTTGGGATCGAGGGATGGTTTCTTTAGTAAAGGGGTAACTAGCGCGTGTTTGAAGGCGGATGGAAAGGAGCCAGTGGAGAGAGATAGGTTGAAGATGTGTGTGAGAGCAGGGGTGAGGGAGGAGGAGAGGGGAGGAATTAGATGTGAGGGAATGGGGTCGAGAGGGCACGTGGTGAGATGTGAGGAGGACAATAAGGAATTGACTTCCTCCTCAGTGGCTGGGAGGAAGTGGCAGAGGGTGGCAGAGGGGACCTGTGGGAGTGGAGGTGGCAGATAACTATCTTGTGTTGGGATGTTGCTTCTGATAGTTAAAGTTTTACTGAGGAAGTAGAAGGAAGAAGAGCTCCACAGCAATAAACCTCACAGTAATGTGCAGTGTGTATGAGCGTATCACAGAGCTCCACAGCAATAAACCTCACAGTAATGTGCAGTGTGTATGAGCGTATCACAGAGCTCCACAGCAATAAACCTCACAGTAATGTACCGATATCAGTTTATTGAAACCCCCCAGCAGAACATTACACACACACACACACCCAGCAGCACATTACACACACCCCAGCAGCACATTACACACACACCCCCAGCAAAACATTACACCCCCCCAAGCAGAACATTACACACCCCCTCCCCTCCCTCTCTGCCCAGTCCTCCTTCACACTACAGTGGAAGCACGCAGGCTGACTCTGCTGCAGGGCCGCACCCTAGAAACATAGAAACATAGAAAAATGTCGTCAGATAAGAACCTTTCGGCCCATCTAGTCGCCCAATTACATGGATACTTTACCTGGATTTATCTTTTGTTTAGGATAGCCTTATGCCTAATCCTCCAGGCTTTTCTGCTGCTGCGTACCCTGGCTATGCGTGTCACGTGAGGGGGCGGGGCCAAATTATGCAGTGTGGCTGCTCATGTTTAGAATATGGGACTGAGGCTGGCACACTGCATCGCTTTGAGAGTGCGCGGCTGGGCTCCTGGTTGATGTCTGAAGATCATTCATAGTTCTGTTTCCGCTATTTTAAAAACAGAATTTTTTCCGCCCCTCACACTGACAGCAAGCCAGGACAGTAAGGCGGCCGCCTGTGCCGCCTTACACTAGCGCCGGCACTGGTGGTATCAATGCATCCCTACTCTATACACGGCGCTCCGTGTCCCTATAATATACAGTATATGATCAGGGGTTACCTTTTTTTTATATTTTTATACTATTCCTATTAAATTAACAGTAATTTTTGATGTATTTTATTCAGTAGAAACTTTTTTTGCCTATATAACATATGCTTTGTGAAAATAAAACGGTTTTGTGTGTACATTTTAATTTAATTAGTGGATTCCTGTCCAGTGCGGTGAGAAGCAAACGTAATGCAGTGTAGACACGCTGCGAGGCGGAGCGGAGTGAAGTCAAGCCTGCAAAATGTTTGCTTCGCTATGCTGTGCGTCGTTACACGCTCAGTGTGTCTCAGCCTTTATTCCCGCATCGCTAGCTTACCGAATCAGTTTGTATACTTGTTACTGACCCGGCTTATTCTGAGGACCTGATCTGTTGCTGACTTTGCCTGCCATTTGACTATACTCTCTGTGTATTCCCTGCCTGTCCTGTTTGCTTCCTGTTGCTACTGGTGTGCGCCGATTCTCACCATATACAGTAGCGCAGTACAAGTGCCTAAGCATTGCTGTCCCAGTTTTGTTATTGCTGCTGATGTAACTGAAAAGATCGGGGATCTCTTCTGCATTACCAAAACCTCCACCACTGCACTCTTCCACAATACCACAGAGGGGTTACGGTGTGAAGGCACTTGCTGCCACCATAGACAAAATATTTGGGTGCACTGATGCCTATACCAGATTCATATCATTTTAATATTTGACTACAGGGTCCAACCCTGCACTCTTCCACAATACCACAGAGGGGTTACGGTGTGACGGCACTGTTGCCGACACTAAAGGCCTAATTTTAAAGCCCCTATTGTTACTTTCATCCAAAGCCTGCATAAGTTTCACCATAATTTACCCAAAAAAAATCACTAAACTTGTTCTGCGTGTCCTAAAATGTCTCCTCTTTTCATACAGGCTGCCGCCCCAAGCAGTTGTTCATGAATAGATTAAAGGAAAACCGTTTACTGTCATTTGAAACGTCATTTTTTTGTTTTTAAATGTTTCGATACATCCTAGAAATCCGCCACATCACGGGCAGGTTATGGGGACCTCCTAGGCACGATATTTGAAGGAATTTTTAGTATTTATACTTAACCTTTATTTCATGGAAAACTCACTGTTCCTTTAAAAACTTTTTTTTCTTACTTTTTGTCCTTGTTTCCTGTCCCCCAGGCACTACCCGGACCCCCATACACCTTTTATGGCAAATATCTTGCATATATGCCCTCTTGGAGGACACTCTAAAAATCAAACTTTCGAGTCCCATTGACTTGCATTTAGTTTGAATCGTGTTCGAACTCGAACATTTGAAATTGTTCGAGTTCGAATGCGAACCGAACACGGGGGTGTTCGGCTCATCACTACTGTGTACATGGATGAGGATTTCTGACAGGCTTGTGCATGGCTGCCAGCAGAATTCTTGGGGCCTCCTTTCCTCAGCTTCCCACTTAAGCAAACTAATGCAACGTCCCACCGGGAAACGTGTTGGTATCTTGATGTGCTGTACAGAGCTTGGCCTGGACCGGGTCCCCTTCTGTACATATTATGAGCCGTCACCCCCTGATGGTGGCTGTCAGTGTGGCACCTGGCATACGCCGTGGTGGGACCCAGGTTAGAGGGGTTAAAGCCCTTTAGGCAGCAATATGCAGGTGGTACCTGAGGAGAGGCTGGCTGATACTGGTAGCAGTCCATAGCGCAGTACAAAGGGGATAGCGAGATAGAGTGGTCTGGACGGTCCGTGGGTCAATAGGCTGGCAGCAAGGAGGCAAGGTCGGTGGGTAAAGCAGGGTTTGGTACACGGTATCAGGAGGTTCACAGAATAGGTCAGCCTGGTTAGGGATGAGCCGAACACCCCCGAGTTCGGTTCGCATTCGAACTCGAACTATTCAAAAGTTCGAATTCGAACTCGAACACGAACACAACACAAGTCAATGGGACTCAAAATTCGGTTTTTAGAGTGCCCTCCAAGAGGGCATATATGCTAGATATTTGCCATAAAAGGTGTATGGGGGTCCGGTTAGTGCCCTGGGGCACAGGAAACAAGGGCAAAAAGTTTTAAAAAAAAACGTTTTTAAAGGGACAGTGAGTTTTCCATGAAATAAGGGTTAAAAATAAAAATGAAAAATTCCTTCAAATATCGTGCCTAAAAAGGTCCCCATAACCTGCCCGTGAAGTGGCGGATTTCTAGGATGTATAGAAACATTTAAAAACAAAAAAATGACATTTCAAATGACGGTAGATGGTTTTTCTTTAATCTATTCATAAACAACTGCTTGAGGCGGCAGCCTGTATGAAAAGACATTTTAGGACACACAGAACAAGTTTAGTGATTTTTTGGCTAAATTATGGTGAAACTTATGCAGACTTTGGATGAAAGTAACAGTAGGTTCTTTAAAATTGGGCCTTTAGTGTCGGCAACAGTGCCATCACACAGTAACCCTTCTGTGGTATTGTGGAAGAGTGCAGGGTAGGACCCTGTAGTCCAATATTAAAATGATATGAATCTGGTACAGGCGTCAGTGCACCCAAATATTGTGCCTTTGGTGGCAGTAAGTGCCTTCACACCGTAACCCTTTTGTGATATTGTGGAAGAGTGCAGGGTTGGACCATGCGGTCCTATATTAAAAAGAAATGAATCTGGTAAAGGCTTCAGTGCACCCAAATATTGTGTCTTTGGTGCCAGGCCAGCAAGTGCCATCATACAGTAACCCCTCTGTAGTATTGTGGAAGACTGCAGGGGTGGACCACGCGGTCCTATATTAAAAAGATATGAATCTGGTAAAGGCGTCAGTGCAGCCAAATATTGTGCCTTTCATGGCAGCAAGTGCCTTCACACCGTAACCTTTTTGTGGTATTGTGGAAGAGTGCAGGGTTGGACCCTGCGGTTCAAAAAATTAAAATGATATAAATGTGGCACAGCCGTCAGTGCAGCCAAATATTGTGCCTTTCATGGCAGCAAGTGCCTTCACACCGTAACCCTTTTGTGGTATTGTGGAAGAGTGCAGGGGTGGAGGTTTTGTGAATGCAGAAGACATCCCCGATCTATTCCATTATGTCAGCATCAGGGGATTGATAGCTGCTTATCCAGGACTGATTCATTTTTATAAAGGTCTACAGAGTCGGTGGACAGATGCACTCTTTTGCCTGTGACAAAACCTCCAGCGACACTGAATGTCCTTTCAGAAAGCACGCTTGATAAAGGGCAACCTAGTAGCTGCATAGCATATTGACTAAGTTCTGGCCAGTGATCCAATCTCAACACCCAGTAAGCCAGTGGATCATCTGCTGGAATGGTATCCAGGTCTGCCCTTGCCCCTAGGTAGTCCTGCACCATATGGTGAAGACGCTGGCAATGGGTGCCTACATTTGATGTCCCTGTGCATCGTGGACTAAAAAAGTTTAAAAAGGCATCAGTCAAGCAGCCCCGGCCTTCACCACTATTCCTCTGATCATCCGCAGTCTAATAAACACCTGTGTCAACACTTGGTAACCTACCAGTGCCTGGAAAGGTGTTACACAAGTGTCGCTTTAGAGCGTCTTCAAGTTTTTTCATCCTGTGCTCCCTCTGTGCGGGCAGGATGAGCTCTACAACCTTACCCTTGTATCGTGGATTAAGAAGGCTTGCCAACCAGTAATGATCCCTCTCCTTGATAGCACGAATCCTGGGGTCCTTTAGCAGGCTTTGCATAATAAGGGAGCCCATGCAGCATAGGTTGGAGGTGGCATTAGCTTCCGAGTCTTCCTGCTCAATGAGGAGGATGACCCCATGGTGCACTTCCTCCTCCCAGCCACGTACTAGTCCTTATGTTTCTGAGCACACAAAACCCTCCCTTGAGGAATCCCCACCTTCAATGCCCCCACTACTCAAATATTCCTCCTCCTCATCCTCCTCCTGTCTGATCTGAGGAGGACCTGCTGGTATGCTATCTGCGGAAAAGACTGGGGCCTTCAGAGCTAGGGAAGGCCTCCTCTTCCTCCCGCTGCTCTGCCTCTAGAGCCACATCTATAATTCCCCGCAGAGTGTGCTCCAGCAGGAACGCTAAAGGAATTGTGTCACTGATGCATGCACTGTCCCTGCTCACCATCCTCGTTGCCTCCTCAAATGGTGACAGTACAGTGCATGCATCCTTGATCATCAGCCACTGCGGGGGGAAAAAAACAAGTTGACCTGAACCTGTCCTTGTGCCATGCTCACACAGGTACTCGTTGATGGCCTTCTGCTGCTTGTGCAGACGCTGCAGCATTGCTAATGTCGAGTTCCACCTGGTGGGCATGTCACAGATCAGACGGTTTGTGGGAAGGTGGAATTCTCTTTGAATTTCTGCCAGGCGAACGCTTGCTGGGAATGACCGTCTGAAGTGGCTGCATACTTTTCTGGCCTGGCTGAGAAGCTCTGCCAGCCCTGGGTACCTGGTTAGGAAACGCTGTACCACCAGATTTAGGACATGTGCTAGGCATGGTACATGCGTCAACTTACCCAGGCGTAGGGTGGAGAGAAGGTTGCTGCCATTATCACAGACGACCATTCCCAGCTGAAGCTGGTGTGGTGTTAACCATCTCTGCACCTGCAGCTGCAGAGCTGACAGAATTTCTGGCCCAGTGTGGCTCCTGTCCCCTAAACGAACCAGCTCAAGCACAGTATGGCATCTTTTTGCTTGAGCCATTGCGTAGCCCATGTCAGGCGTCGTTTTAACTGCCACTTTGCCAGAGACACAGAAGGAGGAGGAAGAGGGAGAGGTGGTGGTGGAGCAGACAGACCTCATATAAGCAGCTTTCTGGAGGCGTGGTGGATGAACAAGCTCCAGCACAGAGCCCCATCTCGGATCCCTCCCAGCTGTAATCAGAGTTACCCAGTGTGCCGTGAAGGAAATGTAACTGCCCTGTCCATGCTTGCTGGACCACGTGTCTAAAGTCACATGCACCTTGCTGCTGACTACATTTCCCAATGACTCCATAACATTGTCTTCCACGTGCTGGTATAGTGCTGGAATGGCCTTCCGTGAAAAGTAATGGCGTTTTGGAACATGCCACGGTGGTACAGCACATTCAGCAAATTCACGGAAGGGAGCAGAGTCCACCAGCTGGAAAGGCAGCAGCTTCAATGCGAGTAATTTTGCTAAGCTGGCATTTAGACGCTGTGCTTGGGGATGGTTGGGACTATATTTTTTCTTACACTGCAGCAGCTGGGGCAACGTAATCTGACTGCGTAAATCTTCAGATGAGGGGATGCTGTCACATTGTGAGGAAGGAACTGGTACATCCATTACTGTAGCATCATCCCTGTCAGTGGAGGTTGTAGCAGGCAATGACATGGCAGGACATACAGTGGGGGTAGAGACAGATGAGGAGGAGGACCTACGCAAAATTTTGCGCCAACGGAATGCGTGGCTGGTGGTCATATGTCGCCTCAAGCACGTGGTACCCAAGCGTCCGGTGTCTTTCCCATGCTTGAGCCTCATCTGACATAGATTACAAATAGCAACGGTGGGGTCTGCTGCACATTTCTTAAAGAACTCCCAGACAGCAGAGTTCCTGCATGTGTGCTTTGAGACAACAGCACTCTGCACCTGAGCAGCTCTGACATCTGATGTCTTGGACTGGCTAGTGCTACGGTTGGTCATAGATGATATTGTGCCTCGTGTTTCTTGTGCCTCCTCCTCCTCCTCCTCACTTGACTCCACTGTTCGATCAGGCACCCAGGTGGAGTCAGTGACCTCATCATCATTGTCATCATCACCCCCTATCGCCTCGTCACTGGAGCCAACTTGGCAGTATGCTGCAGCTGCTGGGGCAACATGGGTGCCAGCTATTTGTGTGTCAGCACTGGCACCCCCTTCCTCTAGGTTGATTATACTCCCTTGCTCAACCTCAGAGATTGAATCAGAGCACTGTAGTTGCTGCGCATCCTCAAGCAGCATGTCACTGTCATTGTAGTCAAACAATTCAGCTGACTCCTCCGTGTGTGATAGTGAGGCTACGGCAGGAGTAGCTGTGGACATGGAGTCTGCATTAGATGCTTTGGCAGCTGAGGTGGACTGTAAAGCACTAGAAGCCTGGCTGGCAGAGGACTCGGAGGATGAGGATGGCCTGGTTAGCCAATCCACCAAATCATCTGTATGTTGCTGCTGCTTAAAACGGCCAGCACCAGTTAGAAAGGACAAGTGTGCCCCTGTAGATGATGCACCACGACCAGAGGCACAGCCTTCCGACACAGAGGCTGCTTGCCCTCTTGTCTGTGTGTGGGAGCGTCTGCCTGTCCTTTTTGGTCTTTCTGACATGGGGAGTGATATATAGATTAAAGATATACAGAACTCTGATTCAACTCTGGTATAAAGATTAAAGATTTCCAGTACTCTGGTATAACTCAGTGAGACACCCTGATAGCAGGCAGCCAGTGACAAGACACAGATTAAAATTCCCAGAAACCTCCTATAAATCTGTGAGTCCCCCCGATGGGTGGCAGTGACAAGACACAAATTATAATTCACAGAATTCTGCTACAAGTCAGTGAGACCCCCTGATGGGTGGCAGTGACAAGACACAGCTCACCTCAATTCCCAAATATTTTGTAGAAATTACTGACCCCCAAAATACTGGGTGTCAGTGAGAACACACAGATTAGAACAATTCCCAGATATTTTGTAGAAATGAGACCCCCCCCCCCAGTAGCTGGCGGCAGACTGGCAGTGAGAACACACACTAACACAACAACAATCTCCTCTCAAATCTCCTCTCAAACACATGCTGAAGCGCTAGGTGAAACCTTATATAGTGTGCTGCGGGACTTAGCTCTGTGAGCCCATGATAGGGCAAAATTTGCCCAATCAGGACTCTATGCCAATCACGGCTCAGTCTTGCACCTGTCTTGCACCTGACCTGTGGTCAGGTGCAAAGTTGTAGCCAATTACAAGCTTCAGGCCAGTGGAAAAGAGCATTGTGGTCCATTGTGGTGCATTGTGGGCGAACAAGCGGAAATGTTCGTAGCTCGCGAACATGCAAACAGGCTATGTTCCAAGCAAAATCTGAACCGATCGAACCGAACAGCTCATCCCTAAGCCCGGTACAGAGGATAGACTTGTACATGCAAAGTCAATTTGCAGAAGGGGGAGCTGATCTTTTTTGGACAGGTAGGAGGGTGTGTGTTTGTGATTGTGCTTACTTGGGATTAACCCATATCAGTGCTGGGTAGGGTTGAGGCAGCACTTTTCCTGTCTGAACACATGCAGATACAGTTCTTGCACAGACACTGGTACAGGTCCCTGACAGTGGCCTTGGGCCGGTGTACATTGATTCACTCCGCACACACTGGCATATGGAGTCTTTCTGTAGCTTGGCAGGTATATGTGTACACCCCATGGCAGCATAGCACTCCCCCACGCATTCCACGAAGAGCTTCACGTGTGTGGGGGGGGCGGATATCGCCGAGCTGTGATTTGGAATCTAATTATTGCGGCGCTCGCTTACATTCCTATCTGCGATCGCTTCCTGCAGGAGCCGGGATTTGCACCAGGAAATCATTTTATCGTGTTTAAAGATGTTTCTTAATTGCAAAACAAGCCCAGGACGCGGCCTTTATTTGCGCCGCAGATCTCCCTTCCAGAGGCAGCTGTTATGCAACAAAGCAATTAAATTGTCAGAAAAGTAATTGTTCTGCAGATTTAATTGAAAAGGACACACCGGCGCACGTGCGCTTCATCCGAGCAGCGAACACAGTAACTGCCAGCATATGACATAGGGAGGTGCGGAGCGCACACGCTACCCTGGAGCTGCTGGACAGGTGTCAATCTGGGGCATTATGGGTAGAAATGGCTTTTACTGTGCAGGAAGTAGAAAACATACAGTTGCAAGAAAAAGTATGTGAACCCTTTGGGATTACGTGGAGTTTTGTATGAATTGGTCATAAAATGTCTCTGATCTTCATCTAAGTCACAACAATTTGAAAAACACAGTCTGCTTAAAATAATACAACACAAACCTTATATGTTTTCATGTTTTTATTGAACAGAACATGTAAACATTCACAGTGCAGGGTGGAAAAAGTATGTGAACCTTTGGACTTAATAACTGGTTGACCCTCCTTTGGCAGCAATAACCTCAACCAAACGTTTCCTGTAGTTGCAGATCAGACCTGCACAACGATCTGGAGTAATTTTGGACCACTCCTCTTCACAAAACTGTTTCAGTGTAGCAATATTCTTGGGATGTCTGGTGTGAATCGCTCTCTTAAGGTCATGCCACAGCATTTCAATCGGGTTGAGGTAAGGACTCTGACTGGGCCACTCCAGAAGGCGTATTTTGTTTTGTTGAAGCCATTCTTTTGTTGAATTACTTGTATGCTTTGGGTCATTGTCCTGTTGCATCACCCATCCTCTGCGGAGCTTCAGTTGGCGGACAGATGGTCTTACGTTTTCCTGCAAAATGTCTTGATAAACTCTGGAATTCATTTTTCCATCAATGACAACAATCCGTCCAGGCCTGAGGCAGCAAAGCAGCCCCAAACCATGATGCTCCCTCCGCCATGTTTTACAGTGGGGATGAGGTTTTGATGTTGGTGTGCTGTGCCTTTTTTTCTCCACACATAGTGTTGTGTGTTTTTTCCAAACAACTCAATTTTGGTTTCATCTGTCCACAGAATATTTTGCCAGTAGTGCTGTGGAACATCCAGGTGCTCTTTTGCAAACTTCAAACATGCTGCAATATTCTTTTTGGACAGCAATGGCTTCCTCCGTGGTGTCCTCCCATGTACTCCATTCTTGTTTAATGTTTTCCTTAGTGTAGAGGTGTCAACAAAAATGTTAGCATGTGCCAGAGATTTCTCTAAGTCTTTAGCTGACACTCTAGGATTCTTCTTTACCTCATTAAGCATTCTGCGCTGTGCTCTTGCAGTCATCTTTACAGGACGACCACGCCTAGGGAGAGTAGCAACAGTGCTGAACTTTCTCCATTTGTAGACAGTCTGTCTTACCGTGGACACATGAACATCAAGGCTTTTTGGAGATACTTTTGTAACCCATTCCAGCTTCATGCAAGTCAACAATTCTTGATCATAGGTCTTCTGAGAGCTCTTTTCTGCGATGCATGGTTCACATCAGGCAGTGCTTCTTGAAACCAGTAAACCCAAAACTGGTGTGTGTTTTTAAAGGGCAGGACAGCTTTCAGCAACACATCCAATAATATCACACTGATTGGACTCAAGGTTGGCTCACTCCTGGCTCCAATTAGCTCTTGGAGAAGTCATTAGGCTAGGGGTTCACATACATTTTCCACCCTGCACTGTGAATGTTTACATGTTATGTTCAATAAACACATGAAAACATATAATGTTTGTGTTGTATTATTTTAAGCAGACTGTTTGTCAAATTGTTGTGACTTAGATGAAGATCAAACCCCTTTTTTTTTTACCAATTCATGCAAAACTCCACGTAATCCCAAAGGGTTCACATAGTTCTTACAGTTGCAAGAAAAAGTATAAATATCTGGGAACTCATTGATCCTTCAGTCCAAGCGGGGCCGGTCCGCAGGGTGGTGGCAGGTGATGTTCCTGTAGGAACCTGATAGATACAGACAGGACATGGCATGATCACCAGACCAGGGCAATGGGCACTGCACGTCGCCAGACCAGGCAAGCGAGTTCATTCATCACTTTCGTGGATTTCTGCCGTTTTGCATTTCCAATAATAATAAAAAAGTTTTACCTGGGACGGTCCATCATGTGCATCAATACCTGCATGAACTGAGGTGACAAAGCCAGGATCAGGAGCTGCCGTGTGACAGAGCGCCTGGCACACAGACTGTGTGCCTCTGTCAAGTTGTCGGATATAATCTCTGCACGTGAATACAACACGTTTATATATATTGGACTTATCAGCCAAGCCTCCAATATGTCTATATTGGACTTACTGGACCTACCTCGGCAGTTGCCTCCAATATATCAGGGATTATTATTTCATAAGAAATTTATACGAGACACAAATATCAATCGTCTATATTTCTTAGAAATTATCCTGAATTCTTTTAATTGTCTGTGTTTTGCTTTAAAAAAATACAATAATCAATAATCGGATAAAAATATATATATATTTATTACGTATACAAAAAAGTTTCAAATCTCATATCATAAACAAAAATTTATAAACCACAATCCATCAGCATATAAAAACTAGCTTCACAATATATGTATCTCTGGTTAGTAACTGCATATATGATTAATATCATTTACCTTATCAGTTAGTAACTAATACACAAATGGTTAATAAACATTTCTGCTTAATACAACATGCATTTCCCAGCAAACAATGTTTAACCAGCCAGCTCTTATAGATCTATATCTCTATGCTACATGGATCAACAAAAGATGAGCTAAATTAATGATAAGTAATAAAAACTTATTTAGTGAATCCTCCCCTAATCTCGAGAATTAAACTTCTAAATCTTTTGCTTTTTATTTTGTAGTTATATAATTCCCTGCTTATTAATTTTAATCACAGTAATTTCCAAATTCAATATATATTGGTATCAATCTTACAACATTTCTTTTAGGAATAAATCCTTGTATCCACTTCTTCATATTTCCATCTGCAGATTAGAAATACTTAGAATTTGGATTTAACCGTATCCGAGAAGTCTCAGTCTATGTTGCAAGAATCTCTACAAATATATTTTTACATTAATTCCTTATTTCATACATTACCTGTCCAATTTGGATGTTGATAAGTCTGCCTTGGAATTCCTGATGTAGTAATTTTTGGAATGTGTGAAAATTATCGATATCAGATAATCAATACATGTGAGTTAGAGAGTTGGTGAGAGTCAGAAATTTAGTGAGAATCTTGATTGCCTCATGTCTTGGGATCTGCCTGCATCGTGGTGTGAGTCTGAGTGTTGGAATCTTGGACTCTCAGAGTATCATGTCTAATGCATTGCAGTGTGAGTCTGACTGCTGGAATCTCCGACTGACTTACAAAGAACCTTGCCGCTTATTATAGCCAATTTGACGTCACAGTTAATATTAATTGGTATATCAATTATAATATATTACTATCCTCTAGAGGGCATGACTGCTTAAACCTGGGACCTCCTTGACCCATACCCTTACTT
This sequence comes from Leptobrachium leishanense, assembly GCA_009667805.1. Taxonomy (NCBI): domain Eukaryota; kingdom Metazoa; phylum Chordata; class Amphibia; order Anura; family Megophryidae; genus Leptobrachium; species Leptobrachium leishanense. The sequence continues at coordinate 22,619 of RXON01005185.1, forward strand.
ATAAAGAAGACACAACCACTTCTTAACTGGAAAAGGGCAATGGCCACAGCTTTATTAAATATTTATACCAAGTAACCCAGCCAGTGCTTATCCTCCGATATCCGCCCTATTACTCCTGTAATAGGCAGTTCACGATCCAAAAACCAGGAGCTCATCACCCCGCCTGACCGAGATCAAGCGGGGGTCGTCTCGTTAAATGCCTCACCCGAAGGCGGCTTAGCCAGTTTAAAGCACCGCTGTCCAGGAACCATGCCAAAGCTGTGACACGAAGAAGACGAACTTCTACCGGGTGGGCGGGCGGGAATCTTCTTGATGCACCGTTGAAGCTGTCCAGGAACAAGAGACAGAACACACCCACCACCGATGCATATATAGGTAAGTGAAACAATGTTGCACACACATAACCAATGGCTCCATATTTCCTTCTCTGACCATCCGGCCCAGGCATCAGTCATGTCCCCCTTCCTTAAAGGTGCAGGGGATTCTTGACTGCTTAAACCTGGGACCTCCTTGACCCATACCCTTACTTATAAAGAAGACACAACAACTTCTTAACTGGAAAAGGGCAATGGCCACAGCTTTATTAAATATTTATACCAAGTAACCCAGCCAGTGCTTATCCTCCGATATCCGCCCTATTACTCCTGTAATAGGCAGTTCACGATCCAAAAACCAGGAGCTCATCACCCCGCCTGACCGAGATCAAGCGGGGGTCGTCTCGTTAAATGCCTCACCCGAAGGCGGCTTAGCCAGTTTAAAGCACCGCTGTCCAGGAACCATGCCAACGCCAGGGGCACCATGGCCTCCTACTGGCTGCCCCTGCGCCCCACCGCAGACAGCGCCTCCTCGATACCAGACATCAAGCCAACCAAAAAGATATCCAGACCAATGTCCGTCAAATGGACCCCATCACCCCGAATCACATTCCGGTTGTCGCCTTCCAATTCCCTGTGCCGGATCGCCACTCCCCCCAAATGCCTGACAAACTTGGAAACCTCCCTGTTTACCCTCCTCCTGGCCCTGTCAATTGCCCTTGGAGCCGCCATCTCCTCCCAACGAGGACGAGAAATAATATCGGACCAAACCAGCGACAAACCCCGAAATCTAGCAAACCAGCGGGCCAAATCCAGTTTCATAGCCCGAATCAGGTCCACTGAACTAACAATCCCCAAATCATTCCCCCCCGCATGAATCACTAAAATAATCTCCCTGGGGACCATTCCCGCCAACTTCTCACATTCCCTCGACACCCGAGCCCAACGCAAACCCCGGATACCCAACCAGCAAATCTCCACCGCTTCCTTCGAAAAGCCAAGGTTCCTGCCATGCGGCCGTTGTTCAGCCCGCACGGCCGCCCAATGTATGAAGGAATGCCCCAATATCCAGACCAACCGCGGGGGAGTACCTGCAATTACAAAAAATTAGGACGAACATACGAGCGAAAGCGGTCCGAGCGCCACCGGCCCAACCGCCGAATCATGCCGTCCGATGCACCCTCGCTCGCAGCCACCGTCGCCGCGCCAATGCGAAACGAATGAGATGCAAACAATCCAGGGTCGAAACCCAACATGCGCACGCATTGTTTAAACACCGCCGAAAATTGATATCGGGTCAGAGGAACACCATTAAGGTGAACCAAAAAGGAGTCAGCCAACTCCGGACGCACCGCTAAGTACTCCCGCGTGAGGCTAAACGGACACCCAGGTCCCCCAACCGCCTCCAACGTAACCAGTACACCCCTACCCAACTGATCCGTTTTTGATCTGGCAATAAAAATCCGTACCTGTGCGGCAGCCACCGAGACATGGGAAAAACGCAATGCCGAATGGGTCCGAGAGTTCGGAGCAACCAACTCTCCCACCCTCAAGGCACCATAAAAAGCAAAGGCAAATGCCACCCGAAATAAACGCGCTTCAAACAGATCGCGACAGACCCCACTCAGAACCTCCATCACATCCAAAAACATAGCGCCAGAAACCGGGCGCCGAACATCCGGCAGCGACGTCCGTCTCCAACCTGAAACAATTCTGCGAAGCAGGAAATCCCGCCCCACATCTTCCCACCCCAGTGCCTTGCACAAAAAGGACAGGGCAGTCAGCACCTTGGCTGCTCCTGAACCAGAGCCCCCTCTTGCCCGGAGGGAATTAAAATAAATCAAGGTGGCCCACCTCCGATCCGCCGCCGTAAGCCACCCCCGTTCCTCCCGTGCCACCAACCCCCACATCCGCCAGACCTGAGAGTAGGCAGTCCATGATGCCCCCGACAAAGAGTTCTCCAGCAACATTCTCAGCCCGGCGAAGCGAGGGTCCAGAGCCACAGAGGAAAAGGTGTCGCAACCCTCGAGGCCCCCGGAGCCACCTGCCAAAAACGGTCCCACTGGAACCGGGAGAGAGCATCAGCAATTACGTTCCGTACACCTGGCACATGCCGGGCCCGCAACCATACATTTTTCTCCAAACAGCGCAGCACCAGGTGTCGCAAAAGCGCCAAGACGGGAGGGGAACCGGACGACGAACGATTCACCACTTGCACCACTCCCATGTTGTCCGTCCAGAACACCACCCGCCTGTTAGCCAGACGCTCCCCCCACAGCTCCAAGGCCACAATCAACGGAAAGAGTTCTAAAAAAGTGAGGTTCCTCACCAATTCAGACGCCGCCCACTGCGGCGGCCACGCTTCGGCACACCAATCACCCTGGAAGTAAACGCCAAAGCCATGCGCCCCAGACGCATCAGCAAAAAGCTCGAGGGAATGATTGTCCTCGTCCGCCTCCTGCCAATACGTCAGCCCATTGTACTGCAGCAAGAAGGAGTGCCACACCACCAGGTCCGCCTTCAAAGCACTAGAGATGCGCACAAAGTGGTGGGGCGCGCGTATCCCGGCAGTCGCCAGAGACAACCTGCGACAAAAAGCCCGCCCATCGGCATCACCCGGCACGCAAATGTCAGGTGACCCAAAAGCGATTGAATCTCCGAGAGCCGCATTTTCGCAACCCCTTGCGCCCTCCCCACCAACCGCAACAAGGTCTGGATTTTGTCGTCCGGCAAACGGAAAACCCGGAGGACGGTATCGATTTCGATGCCCAAAAAAGCAAGCGACTGAACCGGGCCCTCCGTCTTCCCCTCAGCCAACGGCACCCCAAACTTTCCGGCAACCTCACGGAAAATCTGCAGCAGCGCGGCGCAGTCGCCCGAATCCGCCGGTCCCAACGAACAGGAAATCATCCAAATAATGGACCACCGAATTCCGACCAGCGCGCCGACACACCACCCAGTGCAAAAAGGAAGAAAATAGCTCAAAATAATAACACGAGATCGAGCAGCCCATCGGGAGACACCGGTCGTAGTAAAAACCCCCCCGAAATGAACACCCCAGCAGATGGTAGCAGTCCGGCCGAATTGGCAGCAAACGGAAAGCTGACTCAATATCAGCTTTTGCCAACAAACAACCAGGACCAGCCTCCCGCACGATCTGCAATGCCTCGTCAAAAGAGGAATATCGCACGCGACATCCCTCTTTCCCAATCCCGTCATTAACCGACAGACCGGCCGGGTAGGACAGATGGTGGATCATGCGGAATTTACCCTCCTCCCTCTTGGGCACAATGCCCAGCGGAGACACCCGAAGATTAGAAAAGGGGAGCTCCGCAAAAGGACCCACCATCCGACCCAACCGAACCTCCTTCGCCAACTTGTCCGCCACAACCTCGTCCCGCTGACGCGCCGAAACTAAATTCTGCGAAAACTGAGGAAAATCCGACGCCACATGCGGAATCACAAAACCGTCCCGAAAACCTACCAACAACACCTCCGCGCATCGTCTATTGGGGTACCTGTCTAGCCAAGGAACCATAGCCCGAACCCTCACCGGGGTGATCCCTTCTATCAGGCTTACCCCGACCTGAAGGTCTAAAGGCCGAGCCATGTCCCTTTCTAAAGCATCGAAATGCCGGGTGGGATCCCCCACAGGAGGAACACTCATGCCTGAAACGGCAATTAGCGGCCCAACGGCACTGGGACTCATTGAAGAGCCAGCACCACCCCTTTCCGGTACCCGCTGGCGCTCCTGGGGTTCTGGGCACCGCGGATCCAGGAAAGGGTGACACCACCGGACGGTTCGGCGTCATGAGCAGCAACCACAGATTGGTATCCTGTAAATCAAAACGGAGCCCGGGCCGCACCGCCATCTTCTGCCGAAACTGTTGGTCATATTTAAACCAGCAAAGCCCACCATAAATCTTGTAAGCCCCCCAAATCAGATCTAAGTACGAAAATAAAGCTATTCCGCGCTCCGGAAAACGCTCGCACAAAATCGCGCTATATGCCAGAAAACCTTGAAGCCAATTGCCGAATGTCTGCGGCAACGGCTTCACTTTCTCTTTGTCCTTTTCCCCCGGTAAAGGGTCCATACGCTTTGGCCGATCCACCGTCTCCTTATCCGGGGAAATCAAAGTGAGCACGTCCACGTACTCCCCTTTCCAAATTTTTTCCCGCACTTCAGCAGAAACCGTCAAGCCCAGCGGCGACAAATCGCACGCCCCATAAGAGCGCACCTCCGCACCCACCGCACCAGGCACTGGAGCCACACCAACCGGCGCCGCCGGACTGTTCAAAACCGCAGGAGCCAAAACCACCGCCGCAGCAGGCAACGCCGCGCCAAAAACCGCAGGGGCTGGAACAGGAGCCGGGACCAGCGGAATACTCACCACGGGAGCCGCATCAGGAACCCCTAAAGCGGCCGACGCCACAGCGAGCACCGGCGCTGCGCCCCCAGCCAGCGCAACACCCGCAGGTGATCCAGACGCAGCTGCGTGCAACCCCGCCGGCGCCCCATCCTGCCACTGCCTGAAAGCCGCAACCAAGGTTTCCATGAACCCCGTTGTTAACCCCTCCATCCCGCCTGACGCAGGGACCGAACGACCATGCCAACCAGACCCCGCCCTACCAAGATCAGACTCACGTGCCACCAGCAGGGATGATCGTCCAGGATCCACCGGAACAACAGGAACCAACGGGTCCGGCGATGGGCGCCCAGGAAAACCCCGACCAGCCGACCTCCTTGCATCACTAAGAACTCCGGACCTGTTTCCCCAGCCACTCCCGGCAGGAGAGCGCCGATCCCGGGCCCCCGGAGCCACCGATCGACCTCTGGAACCAGCCGCTCCTTGCGCCGTTCGGTCCCCAGCCACCACCGAGGAAGAAGCCGATGCTGCCGCCGCCAAATCCGCTCTAATCCGTGCAGTTCCGTCCCCAGCATGGGCGCCGCCATCTTGTGGGCGTGCCCGTCCCCTCGACCGTGACGCCACAGCCCTGCGCCGAGCAGGAGGGGGCTTGGGGGCGGAGTCAGACCTGCGCGTTATTCTTTTCCTGGCCACCGGAAGCGCAGCAGCTCCAACAGGGCTCCTCGAGCGCTGCAGCCGTCGGCCATCTTGCCCGGGAAGGAGGGGGGTCCTACTCCGCACACTTGAAGCCGGGTCCGCTCCAGCACCTGTAAGTAAAGTTGGAGACATCGCAGCGCTCCCCATGCTCACCCTCCTCCGCAGGCCAGACCTCAGTTCCCTCGGCGGCGTATCCCGGACCACCGATCCTTCAGAGGATTGGTCATCCGCTTCAGGCCCCTCCACGCCACCATCCAGCTGCTGTGCCCCACGAAGCCTGGGGGGACTAGGACTCAGACGAACCGGAGGTCTGGACGGCCGCTCTCTCCGCCATTGTCGAGGCTCCCCCACATCCTCAGGAGACCGCTCCCGCGCTGGCACCAACGCATCCTGAAGTAGATCCTGCAGAGTTGCACCACGCGCCGCAGCATGCTCCCTCAGCTGCTCCAACAAGGCATCCACCGAAGTAGAAGCCATTACAGCAGAAAAAATTCAGCAACAATCTAAACTGATCACCACGTGTTTTTCTCCCACAGAATCGAATCTTCTTGATGCACCGTTGAAGCTGTCCAGGAACAAGAGACAGAACACACCCACCACCGATGCATATATAGGTAAGTGAAACAATGTTGCACACACATAACCAATGGCTCCATATTTCCTTCTCTGACCATCCGGCCCAGGCATCAGTCATGTCCCCCTTCCTTAAAGGTGCAGGGGATTCTGTATTGCACTTCTTAATTAATTCCCCATTTCTTTTTAATAAATAGTCTTATCTCGGGTCAAAAAGGTCAGACTGACTTAACAAAGACCTTCTCTTCTCCCAACTAGACTGTGTCTGTCATCTGATTTATAGCTCTACTCCCTTTTGAAATTACTTAGAGTCCTATCAGCTAAATTCTTTTCTGGTTAATCTATTCTTATATAATTGGTAAATAATAAAAATTACTAACTATATTTTGGAGTATATTTCCTACTGTAAATATAATAAAATATATCTTGATTATAAACATATATTTTGTGAATATAAATCTATATTAGAGAAATTTTAACTCTTTTTCCTATACCCAAAAGACAAAATATCTTTTGTTTTAGAAACTTTAGACAGACCAATAAATTTAATTATGACACGTCTTAGCATTATCTCACAAAAACATTCATTTTAGGTTCCTTCATGTCTGGCACTTCTTAAAAAAAATATAAAAGACTTCACCCAGGAATGAACTCTGTAAAAAAAAAATCTCGTTCATTTCTAAACCTAGAGAAATTTTGAAGAAAAACGGTCTTTAAAAACAAAATGGCTACAGGCATCCATTTTAAAATTCCTTTGTGTGTAATATAGCTGACAAAGTGCTAGCTTTCTCAGCACCTCACCCTGAAATCCAGCCTTAGCACCCCCCAAACCTTCTCTCTACAGTCACCAGGCACGACCAGTGTTGTAGAGCAGCAAAACAAAGACTGACTCTTTATTTGAAAAACACAGTTGAGAGACAACCCCCCCCCACTTTCCAGAACACATTACAGGTTAGATCAGATAACTTCAGCACAGAACAATAGGAAGAGACATTCAACACAATGGAGTGTCTACCTATGCACTCTGATCTCAACCTGCCTGCTAGATCCCAGAGGGAAGCAAAGGAATCTTTACAGCAGCGAGTGTACAATATACATTGAGGGGGGAGCTACAGATGAGTACAATATACAGAGGGGGAGTTACAGAAGAGTGCAATATACAGAGGGGGAGCTACAGAAGAGTACAATATACAGAGGGGGAGCTACAGAAGAGTACAATATACAGAGGGGGAGCTACAGAAGAGTACAATATACAGAGGGGGAGCTACAGAAAAGTACAATTTTCAGACAGAGGACAGCTAATACAGAGATTTACACTATACAGAAACACAGCAACATAATTCCTGGATTCCCTGGGCAATCCAGTTAGCAAATCCCAGGTTGCACCTTGGTCCATAGTGAGTAGACAGGAGGCTCCTCCAACTGCCCCAGTGACAGCCGAGTTTGTCACATGCCAGTATTCTCATGCAGTGGAGACGTGCTTGGCATTTCGGGTCTGGATGACACAGTGATGTGCACATGGTAGATTAGCTCTCTGAGCACGCACACACCCATTAATATGGCATTTAGACATTGTGATATGCCTGTGGTTTCTCAGCCGGTCCTGGTGCTGCCATTCCTGGGCCCGACCCAGAGCGTCCATTAAGCTGTGCATTCATGGTTTTGGGCCCATTGACTGAGCGCAATCTGCAGTTTCGCTGCATAAAGTTTTTCTGTGGTTTTCCTGCTGTCCCCTGCACAGCCATTAGGTGGTGACAGCCCATGATATGTTCAGGGCCCAATGGCTGCAGGGGGCCCCAGCGCTTACCAAACCCTGTGTTACCCAGGACTGACTCACCAAGAATTCCAAGTTTCCAGGTGGGCCGAGGCATATATGGCCAGTCATAGCACTGGGATTCATCGCTGATGGAGCGATTAGTATGGGCTGCACTAGCTAGAGGTGCACACTTTTTATCCTCTTGCTGGTCCACCTGGGATTTACCCCACTCCCTGTAAAAGCAGGAGAGGAGGCAAAAACAAGTCATGCTGCGCAGGAACTCCAAATTTTGGGATTAATTGAATAATTTGGTGTTTCCTGTGAATTTGTTTTATCGACGGCACAAAACACAGAGTGCCAGATCTAGATTCACCAAACCATGAAAAATGTCACTGTGACAGATCCCGCTTCCCCAGATCGAGTAGATCCGTCGCTGGAATCTTCTTTGCTCCGGCGACACGGAGGAAAGTGGGAATTAGCTCCCAGCGCCCCCCAGTCACTTGTCGAGACACAGTGTAGGGTGAAAGAATGGATCATGTTACTTGGAAACTGTACAACCTTTATACAACACAGAATCATAAAAGCTCCCAATCCCCCCCCGCACATCCTGACCTCCCCACACATCCTGGTGCTACAATCCAGACGCCAGCCATAGCCCATTCTGGTGTTGCTGCACACATCCATAGCACTTTCCGGTTGTGATGCCCCCAGCCATAGCCCATGTTGGTGTCGTTGCACCCAGCCATAGCCCTTTCTGGTGTTGCTTGCACCCAGCCATAACCCTTTCTGGTGTTGCTTGCACCCAGCCATAACCCTTTCAAATGCAGCTGCATCCCATTCTGGTGCCACTATCCCCAGCCAGAGCCGGCAGCACCATACCCACAGTGACGCATGGTGGTGACAGCAGCATACCCACAGTGATGCATGGTGGTGGTCACATCATGCCAAGGGACTGTTTATTTTCAGCTGGAACTGGGGCCTTAGTCAAGGTATAGGGAATTATGAACAGGTCCAAATACCGTTCAATATTGACCCAAAACCTTCTGCTAGAAATCTGAACATGAAGAGGAACCTCATCTTTCATTATGACGAGCCAAAGCGAACATCCAAACCAACAAAAGGAACGGCTTAACCAGTAGGGATGAGCTGTTTGGTTCGACCAGTTTGGAGTTCGATTCGAACATTGGCAGTATGAAAGTTTGCGGACTTCAAAATTTTTGGGATGTCCGATTTTCTTTTTCAAAAAAGTATAAAAAAAATAAATAAATCTAGAAATAAAGAGACTCTTTACTGCAGAATATAAGCAACGGTTTATTAGATATTGAATGAAAACAGGAATATTTTTAACATTGAAGCCTATGGGATAAAACATTCTGGTTACTAAAACATCAGGCAGACACGGCCCTCTAATGAGGCACTGTAGAGGGCAGCCTGCAGGGGCCTCCCAAGGATCCCCTTGAGGAGCATTGAGGAGCAAGAAGCATGCGGCTGCTGGATGACAGAGCTGCGACTGTGCGGGCTAGCCGCCTGGGTGCATGTGGCAGAGACAGGCAGTGCAGGGAGGGAGCCACTGCACCTTCGGCCATGACAGACCCCCCCAGGATCCAGGGAGCCCCCACTGACCACCAGGCTAAGGTAAGGCGACACAGGTAGGGCATAGTAACGGCAGGTATGATGTATTACACACTTTGGAAACTAATTTCCCCCCATTTGACTGATCCCTCCAGAAGAAATGTTGAACCCGATAGAGCAGAGAATAATATATATATTCTCTGCTCTGTCGGGTTCAACATTTCTTCTGGAGGGATCAGCCAAATAGGGAGGGGGGCACATTTAGTTGAGATTGTCCACATGTCACCTCCCCATGTGCGTATGTGTATATATGGTCTGAGGTCTGTGGGGTGGGTATATATATATTTCTGCGTGTTGATATAAAACTTTCGTTTTGCCTCGTTTCGTTCGTAATTCGACAATTTTCATTTCGGATTGTTTCAGCCGATTTGTTTCAGTTCGGCTCGTTTTTTGTATCGACTTTTTCGTGATTTGACATTTTCGTGTATTTGGTGTGGGAAATGTTTTGCCCTATAGACTTCAATGTTAAAAATATTCCCGTTTTAATTCAATATATAAACCGTTTTTACTACACAGAATATAGTTACACACAACCGTGTACACCGATCAACAAACTGACAATGCATTAAAACTATCAAAAGCCCCTCTAGCAGACGGCTACCTAGAATCACCTAAAGTCTGCAAAGCCAAAACAGAGTTCCAACACGACAAGCCAAATGTTTACGAACCCAAAGACCAGTTAGCCAGCTCTTCCAGACATCAAATCAATAACGACACGATTCCTACCCAGGCACACACCAATGTGGGCTATAGGAGAGTTATTTACAATGAGGAAAACACACCATATAACCAGATCAAGCCTGACCTAACAACCCCACCGTCCTATCAGCCACAGCCAAGCCCGGGGTCTGTTCCCAGAGTACGTTCACCTGAGGCAGCTGGAATTTCAGATGTAACGAAGTACCTGATACGCCGTGAAATGGTGAGTTCCGGTCTCCTGAAGTTTGACGACCGTCCTGAAAATTATTGGGCCTGGAAGTCATCTTTCCTTAGCAGCACCCAAGACTTAAACATGACAGACAGAGAAAAACTAGATCTACTCTCTAAATGGCTCGGACCAGAATCTTCCGAACAAGCCAAAAGAATTAGGTCCATACACGCTCACAACGCAACAACAGGACTCGCTATGGTGTGGCAGAGATTGGAGGAAGGTTATGGATCACCAGAAGTAATTGAAGATGCACTCCTGAAGAAAATTGAAAATTTCCCAAAAGTAACAAACAAAGACAATCAGAAGTTAAGAGAGCTTGGAGACATACTCCTGGAGATGGAATCAGCAAAAAATGGTGGACACCTACCAGGTCTCTCATATCTAGACACTGCACGTGGGGTCAACCCTATAATAGTGAAGCTTCCTTACAACTTGCAAGAAAGATGGGTTACAGCAGCGTCAAAATACAAAGAATGCTATCAAGTGGCATTTCCACCTTTCTCCTTCTTCACTAAGTTCATAACGAACCAAGCGAAAACCCGCAATGACCCAAGCTTTGCCTTTTTGAACCTGGGAAACCCAAACTATAGCAGAACAGAATCACTGCAGCCGAACAGGGAATCAAGGACAACGGTGTCTGTACGGAAGACAGAAGTACCACCTGAGTCTGAATACGTCAACAATAGAATCGCAGAAAAGAAAATTGAAGATCCAGACGATCAGTGTCCGATACACAACAAACCTCATCCTCTGAAAAAATGTCGCGGTTTCAGGATCAAGACAATCGAAGAACGTAAGTCCTATCTTAAAGACCATTACATCTGCTTCAGATGCTGTGCTTCAACTCAACATCTCGCAAAAGATTGTAGGACAGCAATACAATGCAGAGAATGCCACAGTGACAAGCATCTTTCTGCAATGCATCCAGGCCCAGCACCCTGGGCAGAGGAGAACGTAACCACCCAAGAAGATCATGGTGGGGAGCAAAAAGAGGACGTAGCACCAGCAATAACGTCAACGTGTAAAAAGATCTGTACAAAGACATTTAGTCCTAGATCATGCTCAAAGATATGTTTAGTAAAAGTATATCCTGAAGGTCAGAGAGAGAAAACTGTGAGAATGTATGCAGTATTAGATGAGCAGAGCAACAGGTCTTTGGCCAGAACAGAGTTTTTCAACATCTTCAACGATAGTGGAAATCCGGTTTCATATACCTTGAAGACTTGCTCAGGTATTATAGAGACATCAGGGAGAAGAGCAACCAACTATATCATCGAGTCAATAGATGGAAAAACACAGTTGTCCCTCCCAACTCTCATAGAATGCGATATGATACCAGATGATAGATCAGAGATCCCCACGCCCGAAATTGCACGTCGACATCCTCATCTGAGACAAATAGCAGAAAAGATACCAATACTTGACCCAGACTCTGCAATCCTCCTCCTACTTGGAAGAGACATACTGAGAGTACACAAGGTTAGGGAACAGTACAATGGGCTACACAACGCACCATTTGCGCAACGTCTCGACCTTGGATGGGTTATCATTGGTGACGTGTGTCTGGACGGAGTTCACAAGCCAACAAAAGTGAATGTCTACAAAACGAACCTGTTGCAAAATGGACGCACGTCATGTTTGAGCCCTTGTACAAACAACATGCAAATCAAAGAGAGACTAGTCCTCTCAAAGCAACACCAGAAGCATCAGGTCTACATGGCGACTACAGCTTCAACAGAAGATACAGATAGATTAGGGTGCAAGGTGTTCGAAAGAACAGAAAGTGATGACAAACAAGCATTATCTGTGGAAGATAACCTCTTCCTTGAGATCATGAGCAAAGAAGTCTTCATAGATGAATCAAACAACTGGGTAGCTCCTTTACCTTTCCGTTCACCACGATGTCACCTCCCGAATAACAGAAGACAAGCAATGAAGCGTCTCCTTTCCATGCAATGCACTCTGAACAGAAGGCCAGAGATGAAACAACACTTCCATGATTTCATGCAGAAGATCTTTGATAACGATCAAGCGGAGAAGGCACCACCATTAGAAGAAAAACAGGAACGTTGGTATTTACCAATATTCGGGGTGTACCATCCTCAGAAACCGGGACAGATACGCGTAGTATTTGACTCCAGCGCAAAGCATGAAGGTGTCTCCCTTAATGATGTCCTCCTTAGTGGGCTCGACTTGAATAACACGCTCCTCGGAGTACTCATAAGATTCCGAAAAGAACGTGTTGCAGTAACAGCAGATGTACAACAAATGTTTTATTGCTTCCTCGTCCGTGAAGATCACAGAAATTACCTAAGGTTCTTGTGGTATGAAGATAATGACTTCAACAAAGATGTCACGGAATACAGAATGAAGGTACACGTGTTTGGGAACAGCCCTTCTCAAGCTGTGGCTATCTACAGTCTGAGACGAGCAGCACAGGAAGGTGAAAAAGAACATGGGAAAGAAATTAAACAGTTTGTCATGAGAAATTTTTATGTTGACGATGGACTTTCTTCCTTCCCCAGTGATGAAAAAGCAATAGCCACCTTAAAAAGAACCAGAGAAATGTTAGCTGAATCTAACGTGAAACTACACAAGATAGCTTCCAACAGCTACAAGGTTATGGAAGCATTTCCTTCGGAAGATCGTGCAAAAGATCTCAAAGACCTAGACTTGGGAGCAGATTCACCACCTCTCCAGAGAAGTCTAGGGTTAAGGTGGGACATAAAGTCAGACAGTTTCACGTTCTGTGTATCCAGAGAAGAAAAAACATTTACAAGAAGAGGTGTCTTGTCCACAGTCAATAGTTTGTACTATCCCTTGGGATTCGTCGCCCCTATAACTATGCAAGGTAAAACTCTCATGAGAGAATTCGCAAATGAAGGTGAACAAAATGAATGTGATACTCATCTCCCTGAAGAGAAAGAAACACAGTGGAAACTGTGGAAGGATTCACTACTAGATCTTGAACAATTCAGTATCCAAAGATCTTACGTTCCTGTCTCTTTGTCTGTCACACAACGAAGAGAATTATGCACCTTCTCAGATGCATCCACTATGGCCATCATGAACGCTCGACCTTTAGTTCCAGTATCCACAGATCCTGAAATGCCAGAAGTATTGACACCTGCGATGCTTCTGACTCTGAAAGTCAAAACAACAATGGCACCTCCTGGAGATTTTGAACTCAAAGATCTTCATACCAAGCAGTGGAAGCAAGTGCAGAGTCTTGCAGACACATTCTGGAGACGATGGAGACAGGAATATTTAGTGACGCTCCAGCCACGCAGGAAATGGCAAGCTGACAAGCCTAACTTACAAGTCGGAGACGTTGTCTTACTGAAAGACACTCAAGTTCATAGAAATGAATGGCCTGTTGGACTTATTATCAAAGTTGTACCTAGTGTTGACAACAAAGTTAGAAAGGTAGAAATTAAAGTCATGAAGGAAGGTACTCCAAAAGTTTATTTTAGGCCTGTTTCTGAAGTTGTCTTACTTCTCAAAAAGGATACATAGTTGCATAATGTTATTATCCAAAGTGGGGAGTGTTCTGTCACTCACAAATTTCTAAGCATTTAGTTTATTAGAGTACTGTTTCTTTAATTGAGCGGCCATTACTGATGCCATGCAGTACAGTTACTTCCTGGTAGAGACAGATTCAACCAGCATAGCTACCAGTGAGTCAAGCAGAAAGCAAGCTCCACAGTTCTGTTACACAGGCCTTCTGCTTATAAGTCTGTAAGTAGAACCTTCATGTTTTTAGTTATGTATATATTTTTAGCAACTCAAAGCACTGTTAGATTAGTTTAGTAGTGTTTGATTGTCTTCACATTAAGTTAAACTTCTGTTAGCCAGTAATTTACATCTAGGTAGCATGCCTGTCACTTATTTGTGTAGATTTGCATTCCTAGACTAATATATTGCCATAATTCCGTATTTTCCACAGTTTTACAAAGTTTAAAGATCTGAAAAGTAAAGATACAAATAAAGTTCAGTAAAGACTTTTCTTCAATCCTGCTTCCAGATTTTTATTATGTTAGCTGTCTGCCAAGCTTTGTGCCTCAGACACACTGTGAGGGCAGAACAGTCTTTATTTCTAGATTTTTTAAACCTCAAAGTAATGTGCGCTGTGTATTTATGAGCATTCAGTATTATATGGGAGTACTGCTTTATGAGTTAAAAAATAAAAGTAAAACTCGGGGGGGGTGACACCATGAGTTACCGCACTGGGTGACACCAACCCTAGTGACGCCACTGACAGTGTGAAGGCACTTGCTGCCACCAAAGGCAAAATATTTGGGTGCACTGCCACCTATATTACCAGATTCATATAATTTTAATATTGGACCTCAGGGTCCAACCCTGCACTCTTCCACAACAATACCACAGAGGGGTTACGGTGTGACGGCCCTGTTGCCGACACTAAAGGCCCAATTTTAAAGCACCTATTGTTACTTTCAGCCAAAGCCTGCATAAAGTTACTATAATTTAGCCAAAAAATAAAAATAAAAAAAAATAAACTTGTTCTGCGTGTCCTAAAATGTCTCTTTTAATACAGGCTGCCGCCCCAAGCAGTTGTTTAATCTATTCATAAAGGAAAACCGTTATTTGAAATGTCAGTTTTGTTTTTAAATGTTTCTATACATCCTACAAATCCGCCACTTCACGGGCAGTTTATGGGGACCTCCTAGGCACGATATTTGAAGGATTTTTTTTGTTTTTATTTTTAACCACTTCCATGCGGAGGACGCGCTCAGCGTGTCCTCCGCATGGCTCCTGCTGTGTGGAGGACGCGCTGAGGGCGTCCTCCCTTTGGGGTCAGCGTTCGGCCGATCGCTGGCCCCCCCGGTGCGGGCTGACATCCTCGATGTCAGCCCAGCATCCGGAACCGCCGCCGATGAAATTAGGTGTCATCGCGGCAGCGCGATGACACCTAATTCAGGCGCGCCCCCCCCCGAATGTGCGGAGGAGGCGCCTGAAAGGGAGGGGGGGGCACCCCGAGTTACAAGTGGGGGGGCACTTATACACAGCTACACCCCCAGTTATAAGAGGGGGCACTTATACACAGCTACACCCCCAGTTATAAGAGGGGGCACTTATACACAGCTACACCCCCAGTTATAAGAGGGGGGCACTTATACACAGCTACACCCCCAGTTATAAGAGGGGGGCACTTATACACAGATACACCCCCAGTTATAAGAGGGGCACTTATACACAGCTACACCCCCAGTTATAAGAGGGGGCACTTATACACAGCTACACCCCAGTTATAAGAGGGGGCACTTATACACAGCTACACCCCCAGTTATAAGAGGGGGGCACTTATACACAGCTACACCCCCAGTTACAAGAGGAGGGACACTTATACACAGCTACACCCCCAGTTATAAGAGGGGGGCACTTATACACAGCTACACCCCCAGTTATAAGAGGGGGCACTTATACACAGCTACACCCCCAGTTATAAGAGAGGGGCACTTATACACAGCTACACCCCCAGTTATAAGAGGGGGCACTTATACACAGCTACACCCCCAGTTATAAGAGAGGGGGGGCACTTATACACAGCTACACCCCCAGTTATAAGAGGGGGCACTTATACACAGCTACACCCCAGTTATAAGAGGGGGGCACTTATACACAGCTACACCCCAGTTATACGAGGGGGCACTTATACACAGCTACACCCCCAGTTATAAGAGGGGGCACTTATACACAGCTACACCCCAGTTATAAGAGGGGGGCACTTATACACAGCTACACCCCCAGTTATAAGAGGGGGGCACTTATACACAGTTACACCCCAGTTATAAGAGGGGGGCACTTATACACAGCTACACCCCAGTTATAAGAGGGGGGCACTTATACACAGCTACACCCCAGTTATAAGGGGGGCACTTATACACAGCTACACCCCCAGTTATAAGAGGGGGGGCACTTATACACAGCTACACCCCCAGTTATAAGAGGGGGGCACTTATACACAGCTACACCCCCAGTTATAAGAGGGGGGCACTTATACACAGCTACACCCCAGTTATAAGAGGGGGGCACTTATACACAGCTACACCCCCAGTTATAAGAGGGGGGCACTTATACACAGCTACACCCCCAGTTATAAGAGGGGGGGCACTTATACACGGCTACACCCCAGTTATAAGAGGGGGGCACTTATACACAGCTACACCCCCAGTTATAAGAGGGGGGCACTTATACACAGCTACACCCCCAGTTATAAGAGGGGGGCACTTATACACAGTTACACCCCCAGTTATAAGAGGGGGGCACTTATACACAGTTACACCCCCAGTTATAAGAGGGGGCACTTATACACAGCTACACCCCAGTTATAAGAGGGGGGCACTTATACACAGCTACACCCCCAGTTATAAGAGGGGGGCACTTATACACAGCTACACCCCCAGTTATAAGAGGGGGGCACTTATACACAGCTACACCCCCAGTTATAAGAGGGGGGGCACTTATACACAGCTACACCCCCAGTTATAAGAGGGGGCACTTATACACAGCTACACCCCAGTTATAAGAGGGGGGCACTTATACACAGCTACACCCCAGTTATAAGAGGGGGGGGGCACTTATACACAGCTATACCCCCAGTTATAAGAGGGGGGGGCACTTATACACAGCTACACCCCCAGTTATAAGAGGGGGGGCACTTATACACCCAGATTATACTTTTTATTTTTAATTCTATCCACCTAATATCCATTTCCCATAATGCCGCATTTCACACAGTATCCGGTTCACATAATGCCGCATTTCACACAGTATCCGGTTCACATAATGCCGCATTTCACACAGTATCCGGTTCCCATAATGCCTCATTTCACACAGTATCCGGTTCCCATAATGCCTCATTTCACACAGTATCCGTTTCCCATAATGCCGCATTTCACACAGTATCCGTTTCCCATAATGCCGCATTTCACACAGTATCCGTTTCCCATAATGCCGCATTTCACACAGTATCCGTTTCCCATAATGCCGCATTTCACACAGTATCCGTTTCCCATAATGCCGCATTTCACACAGTATCCGGTTCACATAATGCCGCATTTCACACAGTATCCGGTTCCAGGGCCGCCATCAGGGCATTACGCCCCATGCTGCCATAAGGGGCCCGGGCCCGGTGGGGGTCCGGGCCGCCGGGGCCCAGGGGGGGGTGGGCCCCCGTCGGCAGCTTCGTCACCCTTTTACAGCTCCGATATCGGACTTGAAGAGTCTGAATCCAGAGCTGTGTCTCTGCTGCAGGAGCCGGAGGAGACACTGTGTCTCCTCCGGCTCCTGGCAGCTTCACTGGCCAGCTGGGTGGGGCCAAGCAGCGTGTGGGGGCCTCCCAAGCACGTTGCTTTGGCTCTGCCCCTCCACTCAGTGAAGCTGCGCGCCTGAGATGGAGGGCCCGGGCTGAAGACAAGAAGAGAAGAGAAGAAAAGAAGATTGAAGAAAAGAAGATAGAAGAAAAGATGAGCTGATGGAAGGAAGACGGCAGAGTGGTGAGCCAGGGCCTAGACCCCAAGGCCCAAACCCCAAGGCCCAGACCCAGGGCCCAGACCCCAAGGCCCAGCCCCCAGACCCAGGGCCCAGACCCCAAGGTCCAGACCCCAGGGCCCAGACCCCAAGGCCCAGACCCAGGGCCCAGACCCCAAGGCCCAAACCCCAAGGCCCAGACCCAGGGCTCAGATCCCAAGGCCCAGACCCCAAGGCCCAGACCCCAAGGCCCAGACCCCAAGGCCCAAACCCCAAGGCCCAGACCCAGGGCTCAGATCCCAAGGCCCAGACCCCAAGGCCCAGACCCCAAGGCCCAAACCCCAAGGCCCAGACCCAGGGCTCAGATCCCAAGGCCCAGACCCCAAGGCCCAGACCCAGGGCCCAGACCCCAAGGCCCAGACCCCAAGACCCAGACCCCAGGCCCAGACCCCAAGGCCCAGGGCCCAGACCCCAAGGCCCAGACCCAGGGCCCAGACCCCAAGGCCCAGACCCAGGGCCCAGACCCCAGACCAGACTCGGGGCCAGACCCCAGGGACCCGACCCAGAGGCCATCATATACAGCCCGTTACTGTGAGATTTATTGCTGTGGATTCTGTGATATGTTCATACACACCGCACATTACTGGGAGTTTTATTGCTGTGGTGCTATGTTATGTCCTTTTTTTTGAAGGGGGAGAAGAGCTGTTAGAGGTTGAGGGAGTGCCGGGGGGGCCCCATCGTGACGTTTAGTAAGGGGCCCCATCATTTCTGATGGCTGCCCTGTCCGGTTCACATAATGTTGCGTTTTGCAGAGCTTAATCAGGGCATTAAGTGACAGCAATAAGATGTATGGACGACTTGCGAGGAATTTCTGGCTCTGATAAAATGTAACTTTTGTTTAGGGGAAATGTTTCAGTTTTCTGATAATCCCAGATTAATCGGGTCCCTCAGCCAGCACAGGCATTTCTCCTGCCGCTCCCTGCATAGTCACCGTCTCTGACCTTGGCATCTTTGGCAAACACTGGTGCTCTTTGAACAAGCCCTTGTGATGGCAGAACTGGGGAAGCATGAAGATAAATCAGATGCAGTTTAGCGCTAGAGACTTCAGCCACGTCCGGCATACCGGAGCCTCGCATCTTCCTTGAATGATGGACTGGAGAAAGAATGCTGTGTGCATGAGGGGAGGATTGAGATCAGGTTACAGAGGGCTAGAGGAAGGTAAACAGAGAAGAAGCATTGGCTGCTCTATTCCTCAGAGGTTACAGCGTCATCTCACGGATTGAACGGGTGGGGTGTCAGGGGATGGCCCTGCGCTTGGCAGCAGATGGAGAATGTTATTTTGGGGTGAGGACACCCCGTTATGAGCTGCGGGGGCTGATGAGTCCCCATGTAGTCTAATCATGTGAAGGTGTCCGCGTAGCTCTAGCCTCGCAGAGCGGCCAATCTGCCTATAAAGACATGTCTCCCTATAGGGAACGGCTGGGATTTATCGCGGGGCGGACCCGAAAACCAAATGTTTCAGATCGGGACGGAGCGCTTTGTGGCGCAGATTCTGCAGGCGCGAGATACAAGGATATTAAAAGGAAAATCGTGATCAAAGGGAAATGCCTTCTCCGCGGCCTTTGTGGAACAGATGTGCGGAGCATCTCACGGCGCAGCCAGAAAGAAAGCCGGTGATTTACTGGCGGGACCTACGTGTAACCCCTCTTATTGCATGCTTGATACCATGATGTTGCTTATTAGTTTTCAGTTGAAAATGACCAGATAAGGGTTCACTCACTTCATCAATATTGTGCGTTTATTGCTTGTCAGGGGAATCACATGACGCGCGCCCATAAATCTGTCGCTCGGCTTTAGGGCTTGAGCGCAGCGCAGCAGCCGCGCCGTGACGGATATTTCCAAGGCTTCAGTCAGTTAGGATCATGCGCTACATGAGATGTGCGCGTAGCCGCAGCCGCTCCTTAAAGAGACAGCGCAGGGGGCGGAGCCTCAGCCAGCATCACCAGCTTTATACAATATAAACCTTTGAAAATGGCGCGTGGCTTTCCTGTAATGAGTCTCTGGAGGTCAGTTTTACCCCATTTAACCCCTCATGTGCTGCGTAACATCGAGCGGTCTGGTAACGCCGTGCAATTGGATTGGCAGACAGACTTATTGAACGTCCTGGACGATTTACACCGCGTGACGGACGGAAATTTAACACATTTTATTTTTAGCTCTTTTAAATGAGGAATTTACTTTATCTTATGGCCCTTCTTCCTGAACCCTTTACTGGCTCCCCGCCTGCCGTGTAGTGATGGTGCCGGAGCTGTATCACCGAGGCGCTTCTATGTATTAAATGGAGGGAAACCAGCCAGTTCCGCTCGGTGTTAACCTGTCCCGTGCCAGAGGGAAACCGGCAATGCCTGACATTTCTCCTGGACGGGAACAAATTTCAGCCGCAAAATCCGTCTTTGTGATGGGAGATAGATCAGTGACGGCGCGCGGCGCGCAGAGCGGCGCGCTGTCATGCAACCAGACACAGCGCAATAATTTGCTCTTATATCGGCCTCCTGTCATCGAATGGGCGAGATTAATAAGCTCCGGCTCAGACCTGCTTTGTCGGTACTTTTATTGAGTATTTGGCTGCGTTAAATCTCCGGCCGGCGCGTGAAACCCTGAGGAAAAACGCCGCCTCATGGAAACCTTAAAACCGGCTTTTCTTCTCATTTAGCTTTTCCAGATCATCAGAAAGTACAACCCCGCGTACACAGGGGATGCGCCCAGTGCCGAGAAACACCGGCAAACCGTGCCAAAACCCCGCGTACACAGGGGCCGCGCCCAGTGCTGAGAAACACCGGCAAACCGTGCCAAAACCCCGCGTACACAGGGGCCGCGCAGAGTGCCGAGAAACACCGGCAAACCGTGCCACAACCCCGCGTACACAGGGGCCGCGCCCAGTGCCGAGAAACACCGGCAAACCGTGCCACAACCCCGCGTACACAGGGGCCGCGCAGAGTGCCGAGAAACACCGGCAAACCGTGCCACAACCCCGCGTACACAGGGGCCGCGCAGAGTGCCGAGAAACACCGGCAAACTGTGCCACAACCCCGCGTACACAGAGGCCGCGCCCAGTGCCGAGAAACACCGGCAAACCGCGCCACAACCCCACGTACACAGGGGCCGCGCCCAGTGCCGAGAAACACCGGCAAACCGTGCCAAAACCCCGCGTACACAGGGGCCGCGCCCAGTGCTGAGAAACACCGGCAAACCGTGCCACAACCCCGCGTACACAGGGGCCGCGCAGAAAACTAGAAACACCGGCAAACCGTGCCACAACCTCGTGTACACAGGGGCCACACCAGTGCCAAGAAACACCGGCAAACCGTGCCACAACCCCGCGTACACAGGGGCCGCGCAGAGTGCAAGAAACACCGGCAAACCCGTGCAACAACCCCGCGTACACAGGGGCCGCGCAGAGTGCCAAGATACACCGGCAAACCGTGCCACAACCCCGTGTACACAGGGGCCGCGCAGAGTGCCAAGAAACACCGGCAAACTGTGCCACAACCCCGCGTACACAGGGGCCGCGCAGAGTGCCAAGAAACACCGGCAAACTGTGCCACAACCCCGCGTACACAGGGGCCGCGCAGAGTGACAAGAAGCACCGGCAAACGTGCCACAACCCCGCGTACACATGGGCCGTGCAGGGTAACAAGAAACACCGGCAAACCGTGTCACAACCCCGCGTTCACAGGGGCCACGCAGAATAACAAGAAACACCGGCAAACTGTGCCACAACCCCGCGTACACAGTGGCCGTGCAGAGTGCCAAGAAACACCGGCAAACTGTGCCACAACCTCGGGTACACAGGGGCCGCACAGAGTGCCAAGAAACACCGGCAAACCATGCCACAACCCTGCATACACAGAGGCCACGCAGAGTGCCAAGAAACACCGGCAAACCGTGCCACAACCCCGCGTACACAGGGGCCGCGCAGAATAACTAGAAACACCGGCAAACCGTGCCACAACCTCGTGTACACAGGGGCCACACCCAGTGCCAAGAAACACCGGCAAACCGTGCCACAACCCCGCGTACACAGGGGCCGCGCAGAGTGCCAAGAAACACCGGCAAACCGTGCACAACCCCGCGTACACAGGGGCCGCGCAGAGTGCCAAGATACACCGGCAAACCGTGCCACAACCCCGTGTACACAGGGGCCGCGCAGAGTGCCAAGAAACACCGGCAAACTGTGCCACAACCCCGCGTACACAGGGGCCGCGCAGAATGACAAGAAACACCGACAAACCGTGTCACAACCCCGCGTTCACAGGGGCCGTGCAGAATAACTAGAAACACCGGCAAACCGTGCCACAACCTCGCGTACACAGGGGCCACGCAGAATAACAAGAAACACCGGCAAACTGTGCCACAACCCCGCGTACACAGGGGCCGCACAGAGTGCCAAGAAACACCGGCAAACCGTGCCACAACCTCGCGTACACAGGGGCCGCGCAGAATAACTAGAAACACCGGCAAACCGTGTCACAACCCCGCGTAAACAGGGGCCGCGCAGAATGACAAGAAACACCAGCAAACCGTGCCACAACCCCGCGTACACAGGGGCCGTGCAGGGTAACACGAAACACCGGCAAACCGTGCCTCAAAAAGCAACAAAGGAGACTGGGCTGAGCAGGACAAGAATAGGGCTGGACATAGAGGCGGTTGAGCAGGACGGGAATAAGTCTGGACATAGAGGTGGCTGAGCAGGACAGGAATAGGGCTGGACATAGAGGCGGCAGAGCAGGACGGCAATAGGACTGGACATAAAGGCGGCTGAGCAGGACAGGAATAGGGCTGGACATAGAGGCGGCTGTGCAGGACGGCAATAGGGCTGGACATAAAGGCGGCTGAGCAGGACAGGAATAGGGCTGGACATAGAGGTGGCTGAGCAGGACGAGACTAGGGCTGGACATAGAGGCGGGTGAGCAGGACGGGAATAGGGCTGGACATAGAGGTGGCTGATCAGGACAGCAATAGGGCTGGACATAGAGGTGGCTGAGCAGGACGGCAATAGGGCTGGACATAGAGGTGGCTGAGCAGGACAGGAATAGGGCTGGACATAGAGGTGGCTGAGCAGGACGGGAATAGGGCTGGACATAGAGGTGGCTGAGCAGGACGGCAATAAGGCTGGACATAGAGGCGGCTGAGCAGGACATAAATAGGGCTAGACAGAAGTTCAAGACACGGGATAGAAAGCGAGACAGGAAGGGGGGGCGACACTGGCAGACTCAATACCGGAGAAAGATAAAAGGGGCGACACAGAAAGGGAATCGACTAGACAGACTAGGGATAGTGGGCTATGCAGTTAAACAGCAAGGGAATCTGGGTTGGGGGATACTGAGGGGGAGAGGACACAAGGCAACTCACAGTATGTAGGACACAGGCGTGGATGGGTAAAGGCAAGACAGAGGGGCTCAGAGACAAAGTGCGTGGCAAGCAGCTGGCAGTAGGTGTGGTAAAATCTTGGCAAAGAATCTTGGCTGGCAGATAGGGTAATCAAGTCCGTAGCTGTCATGCTCAGGTACCGGGGTGGCACCGGGATGTGGGGGGATATGAACCCAAGATGCAGGTTTGCACAAATTAACAGGTTGGTAGGGGTGGAGGAGGATGAACGTATAAGGGAACTGACCAGGTTGGATTCTATAGGGTGATGGCAAGCGTGGGAATAATTGCAGGAACCAGGAAAACAAAATAAACAGGATCAAATAGGTTTTGCAGAGCAGCGAATAAACAGTACTTCACTTGAAGCACACAGGAGCTGTAATGAACCAGCAATTGATCAGTGTGGGGCGGAGCCCTTTATTTTGTGTGTCAGGTGTTTGTGTTTGACGGTTTCACTGCTGGATGTTTATACTGCATCAAGGTTCAGGGGTGGAACTGAACATAAAGTGTGCTGCCTGGAACATCAGAGGATGGTGATGAGATGGGGCATGACAGTAGCAGTGGTTTGTTACACAGGATGTCCAAATCAACAAGGTAAGGGCACAGGGAGACAGGATAGAAAAGACTGAAGGTTCTGTTGGGTTTCAAGGCTGGGTTCTCGGTGGGAACTCGGAAGTTTGCAAGGCAAGGCACTTGGTGGGATCTCAGAAGGTTGCAAGGCAAGGCACTTGGTGGGATCTCAGAAGGTTGCAAGGCAAGGTGCTTGGTGGGATCTCAGAAGGTTGCAAGGCAAGGTGCTTGGTGGGATCTCAGAAGTTTGCAAAGCAAGGTGCTTGGTCGGATCTCAGAAGGTTGCAAAGCAAGGCGCTTGGTGGGATCTCAGAAGGTTGCAAGGCAAGGTGCTTGGTGGGATCTCAGAAGGTTGCAAGGCACGGTGCTTGGTGGGATCTCAGAAGGTTGCAAGGCAATGTGCTTGGTGGGATCTCGAACGGTTGCAAGTCAAGGCACTTGGTGGGATCTCAGAAGGTTGCAAGGCAAGGTGCTTGGTGGGATCTCAGAAGTTTGCAAAGCCAGGTGCTTGGTCGGATCTCAGAAGGTTGCAAAGCAAGGCGCTTGGTGGGATCTCAGAAGGTTGCAAGGCAAGGCAAGAATATCAGGTGCTCCAGCAATCAGCTCAGATACACACTTAAACTTCAATTTTGAAGCAGGGAAGGAAAGGCGTAGCTTCCTTTTGAGTAGGGATAAGCCGAACACCCCCGTGTTTGGTTCGCATTCGAACTCGAACAATTTCAAAAGTTCGAACTCGAACACGAACCGAACTCAATGCAAATCAATGGGACTCAAAAGTTCGGTTTTTAGAGTGCCCTGCAAGAGGGCATATATGGCTAATGTCACTGCACTGATGATGGCAGACAGTCTCTTTTTCTAATAACAATCCGGCGGCACCGCGGCCCTGTTAATGAGATCTCCTTGGTGGTGGTGAGTGTGCAGTCAGTAATCAGAGGCGCGTTCAGTTCCTCAGCAGCTGCTGAATTGTTTCAGTGCAGCAGGTCAGTTTGCTGCAGCCGTCTCACTGAACACTTTGGCTGTGAATATGGAAGTGAAAGGGCAGAGGATCGCTTAATGAAAGGTGCTGTTTCTGCAATATCCACTTTTGTCCATTTTATTACCCCTTTAGTGTTAATGTTTACCGTGTTCCAATAAAGATTTAGTGTTTTAATCCACCAAAACCTCAAAATGAACTTTTCCTTATTGGATTATTTGGTGCATGGAGGCGGCCATCTTTCCCACGTCACACTCGGTTAACCTCTCGACCTTGCTGCAAGTGCTATGTTAGCAGTGCTGAGCCACATCATAGCGTTCAGTGCCAAGTTGCTAACTTAGCACTTGCAGCTGCTGAGCAACTGAACGCGCCTCGTGCACGTCCCTCTGCTGTATTCTGTTGGTGTTTCTATTCTACGGTGGAATGTTTAGGCTCCTCCTGGTGACCTACTGTCCGTGTGTGCGCAGTGTGTGCGCAGTGTGTGCGCAGTGCTCCGTCAGCAATATATAGAGTAGCATCTCGCTATGTGTACATTTCTCTGCCCGATGCCTTTAGTTGCATTAAGCTGTTAATACAAACTATTCCATGAGCGAAGAATAGAAACAAAATCCATGTTATAAAAGCCGAATAAAACTCTGAAATCCTCAACAACAAAAAAACAATCCAGCCCTGAACATTCACTTGTGTATAGTAACAGCAGTTAAACACTTTAGCGCCTTGATCCTGGTTGTGTGACTAGTGCGGTGCATTGAATGGTGTTAACAGACTCAGATCAGACACTTACACCTTTATCCTTCTATCAGACTTGCATCATGTTTCGCAGCCTCTGTGTTACTACGCTTTATTTTATGACTGTCCCCTTCATGACATTCTCAAAAGGGCAGAATATGGATGCCATTAAAATTTTGCCCCCTCCCTGTAAAAATTTCTGCGGACGCCCATGCTAGCAGGTTCCTCATAATCCCCAGCCCCCCTTAACCGTTATGTCCCCATAACTCCCAACCCCCTTAGTCACAAATACCCCATTATGGCTTAAACCCCCCTTAACTACCAGGTCCCTCAGCCAAGTTGTCCCCATTACTTAGTTACATAGGCTAAAAAAGACATGCGTCCATCGGGTTCAGCCTCTCCCACATAACCTACTGCTGTTGATCCAAAAGAAGGCAAAAAACCCAGTCTGAAATGCTTGCCATTATGCAACATACTGGGAAAAAATTCCTTCTTGACCCCAGAATGGCGTCAGATTTCTCCTTGGATCAAGAAGCTTTTACCCACATATTAAATATTATAACCCTTAATATTCTGTGTCTGCAGGAAGTCATCCAGTCGTTTTTTAAAAGTCTGTACAGACTCTGACCCAACCACCTCAACAGGCAGAGAATTCCACAGCTTTATTGTTCTCACCGTAAAATAACCCTTCCTATGCTTTAAGCTAAATTTTCTTTCTTCCAGTCTAAATGGATGACCCCTTGTCCTGTGTATAGTCCTGTTAATGAATAGGTTATCAGACAATGGTTGATAATGGCCCCGTATATATTTATATAAAGTTATCAGACCCCTCTGAGGCCCCGTATATATTTATATAAAGTTATCAGATCCCTCTAAGGCGCCATTTCTCTAAACTAAACAGGTTTAAGCTTGTTAGTCTTTCCTCATAACTTAACCCTTCCATTCCCCTTATTAATTTAGTTGCCCGTCTCTGCACTTTTTCTAACGCTATAATATCTTTTTTTAAGACAGGTGCCCAAAATCACACGGCATATTCAAGGTGCGGCCTGACCATTGATTTATACAGAGGCAAAATTATGTTTTCATCCCGTGAGTGAACTCCCCTTTTAATGCATGCCAAAACCTTGCTGGCCTTGGCGGCTGCTGTTTGACATTGCACATTGTTACTTAGTTTGATGTCTATGATTATTCCCAAATCCTTCTCCTGCTTGGATTTCCCTAACTCCGTACCATTTAGGGTATAAGTTACTTGTGTGTCTTCACTCCAAAGTGCATAACTTTGCATTTATCTAGATTAAATTTCATCTATCTAAATCCCTCTGCAGCGAAGTAACATCCTGCTCACATTGTATCACCTGCACATACTGTAACATCCTGCTCACATTGTATTACTTTTCCTAGTTTTGTGTCACCTGCAAACACTGATACATGACTTTCAATGCCTATCTCAAGGTCATTTATAAATAAATTGAATAGTATTGCTCCTATAACAGACCCCTGAGGGACACCGCTTACCACTGGTGTCCATCTTGAAAACATACCATTTATGACCACTCTCTGTACCCTATCTTTTAGCCAGTTTTCTATCCAAGAACAAGTATTTTCATCTAGACCAATTTTTCTTAATTTAAATAGTAACCTTTTGTGTGGAACTGTGTCGAAAGCTTTGGCAAAATCTAA
Organism: Leptobrachium leishanense; assembly: GCA_009667805.1. NCBI lineage: Eukaryota > Metazoa > Chordata > Amphibia > Anura > Megophryidae > Leptobrachium > Leptobrachium leishanense. The sequence continues at coordinate 49,761 of RXON01005185.1, forward strand.
GTAAATCACATCCACTGCGACCCCTGATCTATACTGACACTATCACACTGTGACCCCCTGATCTATACTGACACTGTCACACTGTGACCCCCTGATCTATACTGACACTGTCACACTGTGACCTCCTGATCTATACTGACACTGTCACACTGTGACCCCCTGATCTATACTGACACTATCACACTGTGACCCCCTGATCTATACTGACGCTATCACACTGTGACCCCCTGATCTATACTGACACTGTGACCCCCTGATCTATACTGACACTATCACACTGTGACCCCCTGATCTATACTGACACTATCACACTGTGACCCCTGATCTATACTGACACTATCACACTGTGACCCCCTGATCTATACTGACACTATCACACTGTGACCCCCTGATCTATACTGACACTATCACACTGTGACCCCCTGATCTATACTGACACTATCACACTGTGACCCCCTGATCTATACTGACACTATCACACTGTGACCCCTGATCTATACTGACACTATCACACTGTGACCCCTGATCTATACTGACACTATCACACTGCGACCCCCTGATCTATACTGACACTATCACACTGTGACCCCTGATCTATACTGACACTATCACACTGTGACCCCTGATCTATACTGACACTATCACACTGTGACCCCCTGATCTATACTGACACTATCACACTGTGACCCCCTGATCTATACTGACACTATCACACTGTGACCTCCTGATCTATACTGACACTATCACACTGTGACCCCTGATCTATACTGACACTATCACACTGTGACCTCCTGATCTATACTGACACTATCACGCTGTGACCCCCTGATCTATACTGACACTATCACACTGTGACCCCCTGATCTATACTGACACTATCACACTGTGACCCCCTGATCTATACTGACACTATCACACTGTGACCTCCTGATCTATACTGACACTATCACACTGTGACTCCCTGATCTATACTGACACTATCACACTGTGACCCCCTGATCTATACTGACACTATCACACTGCGACCCCCTGATCTATACTGACACTATCACACTGCGACCCCCTGATCTATACTGACGCTATCACACTGTAACCCCCTGATCTATACTTCTACTTACTTCCTCATAGAACGTAATTAGGTTAGTCTGACATGATCTGTGTTTCATGAAACCATGCTGATTTTTGCCAATTACATTATACCTCACAATAAATTCCTGAATATTATCCCTTAGTAACCCCTCAAATACTTTCCCAGCCACAGATGTTAAGCTCACAGGTCTATAATTCCCAGGCACAAATTTTAAACCTTCCTTAAATATAAGGACCACGTCAGCTTTTCTCCAATCCTCTCGTCCGATTCCTGAAAGAAAAGAATCTTGAAAGATTAAGAACAGAGGTTTACATATTTCAACACATAGCTCCCTCAGTACTCATGTGTGAATTTCCTTCTGGCCCTGGGGCTTTATTCACATTCATTAGCCACCAGATCCACGTAACTCCCCCATTCCATTTGCCACCAGGTCCCCAAACCTCCCTCAGCCCCCTTTACCATGGCCACCAGCCTCCCAAATCCCTTACCTCATTCTCCCAGCTGGGCCCCTATACCCTGTGCAGCCTTTCACCTCATATCACCAGGGAGCAGGCAATGTCCGAGGCAGCTAAGGGGTCCTCAAGATTCTGATAGGAGGTTATGAGGACCCCCTGGGCTGTCCATCACAATGCCTGCTTCAAGTTAATATGCTGCCAATCACTAGGGATGAGCTGTTCAGTTCGATCGGTTCGGAGTTCGATTCGAACATCGCCTGTTCGCGAACTATGAACATTTCCGCGTGTTCACCGCATGTTCGCCCACAATGCACCACAATGGACCACAATGCACTTTTCCACTGGCTTGAAGCTTGTAATTGGCTACAGCCTTACACCTGACCACAGTTTAGGTGCAAGACAGGTTCAAGACTATGCCAATCACGGCTCAGAGTCCCGATTGGGCAAATTTTGCCCAATCATGGGCTCACAGAGCTAAGTCCCGCAGCACACTATATAAGGCTTCACACAGCGCCTCAGCATGTCTTTTTTGAGAGGAGATTGTTGTGTTAGAGTGTGTTCTCACTGGCAGTCTGCCACCAGCTATTGGGGGGGGTCTCATTTCTACAAAATATCTGGGAATTGTGGTAATCTGTGTGTTCTCACTGCCACCAAGTATTTTGGGGGTCTCATTTCTACAAAATATCTGGGAATTGTTCTAATCTGTGTGTTCTCACTGCCACCAAGTATTTTGGGGTCAGTAATTTCTACAAGATATCTGGGAATTGTCGTAATCTGTGTGTTCTCACTGCCACCCATCGGGGGTCTCACTGACTTATAGGAGGTTTCTGGGAATTGTAATCTGTGTCTTGTCACTGTTGCCAGCTATCAGGGGGTCCTATCAGGGGGTCTCACTGACTTGTAGGTGGTTTCTGGGAATTGTAGTTTGTGTCTTGTCACTGCCACCCATCAGGGGGTCTCACTGAGTTATAGGAGGTTTCTGGGAATTGTAATCTGTGTCTTGTCACTGGCTGCCAGCTATCAGAGTGTCTCACTGAGTTATACCAGAGTTCTGGAAATCTTTAATCTTTTTAACAGAGATGAATCAGAGTTCTGTATATCTTTTAATCTATATATCACTCACCATGTCAGAAAGACCAAAAAGGACAGGCAGACGCTCCCAGACACAGATAAGAGGGCAAGCAGCCTCTGTGTCGTAAGGCTGTGCCTCTGGTCATGGTGGACATGGTGCATCCTCTGCAGGGGCACGCTTGTCCTTTCTAACTGGTGCTGGCCTTCTTAAGCAGCAGCAACATACAGAGGATTTAGTGGATTGGCTAACCAGGCCATACTCATCCTCCGAGTCCTCTGCCAGCCAGGCTTGTAGTGCTTTACAGTCCACCTCAGCTGCCAAAGCATCTAATGCAGCCTCCATGTCCACAGCTACTCCTGCCGTAGCCTCGCTATCACACACGGAGGAGTCAGCTGAATTGTTTGACTACAATGACAGTGACATGCTGCTTCAGGATGCGCAGCAACTACAGTGCTCTGATTCAATCTCTGAGGTTGAGGAAGGGAGTATAATCAACCTAGAGGAAGGGGGTGCCAGTGATGACACACAAATAACTGGCACTCATGTTGCCCCAGCAGCTGCAGCATACTGCCAACTTGGCTCCAGTGACGAGGAGATAGGGGGTGATGACAGTGATGATGAGGTCACTGACTTCACCTGGGTGCCTGATCGAACAGAGGAGTCAAGTGAGGAGGAGGAGGAAGCACAACAAACATGAGGCACAACATCCTCTATGACCAACCGTAGCACTAGCCAGTCCAAGGCATCAGATGACAGAGCTGCTCAGGTGCAGAGCACTGTTGTCTCAAAGCACACATCCAGGAACTCTGGTGTCTGGGAGTTCTTTAAGAAATGTGCAGCAGACCCCACCGTTGCTATTTGTAATCTATGTCAGATGAGGCTGAAACGTGGGAAAGACACCGGACGCTTGGGTACCACATGCTTGAGGCAACATATGACCACCTGCCGCGCATCCCGTTGGCGCAAAACTTTGTGTAGGTCCTCCTCACCTGTCTCTACCCCTACTATATGTCCTGCCATGTCATTGACTCCAACCTCCACTGACAGGGATGATGCTACAGCAATGGATGTACAAGGTCCTTCCTCACAATGTGACAGCATCCCATCAGCTGAAGATTTACGCAGTCAGATTACTTTGCCCTAGCTGCTGCACCGTCAGAAAAAATATAGTCCCAGCCATCCCCAAGCACAGCGTCTAAATGCCAGCTTAGCAAAATTACTCGCATTACAGCTGCTGCCTTTCCAGCTGGTGGACTCTGCTTCCTTCCGTGAATTTGCTGAATGTGCTGTACCACAGTGGCAGGTTCCAAAATGACATTACTTTTAAAGGAAGGCCATTCCAGCACTATACCAGCACGTGGAAGACAATGTAATGTAGTCATTGGGAAAGGCAGTCAGCAGCAAGGTGCATGTAACTTTAGACACGTGGTACAGCAAGCATGGACAGGGCCGTTACATTTCCTTCACGGCACACTGGGTAACTCTGATTGCAGCTGGGAGGGATCCAAGACGGGGCTCTGTGCTGGAGCTTGTTCAACCACCATGCCTCCAGAAAGCTGCTTGTATGAGGTCTGTCTGCTCCACCACCACCTCTCCCTCTTCCTCCTCCTCCTCCTTCTCTGTCTCTGGTGAAGTGGCAGTTAAACCGACGCATGACAGGGGCTACGCAATGGCTCAAGCAAACAGATGCCATACTGTGCTTGAACTGGTTTGTTTAGGGGACAGGAGCCACACCGGGCCAGAAATTCTGTCAGCTCTGCAGGGGCAGGTGCAGACATGGTTAACACCACACCAGCTTCAGCTGGGAATGGTCGTCTGTGATAATGGCAGCAACCTTGTCTCTGCCCTACGCAGGGCTGGCACTAATGTAAGGCAGCACAGGCGGCCCCCTTACTGGGGATTTCCTTCTGATGCCGCCCATGATGTAAATGATCCTCCCCCTTGTGGCTGGAGAATCTGCTGCACTTCCGGCCTGGTGAGGGGGAGGGCGCACAGGAAGAGGCAGTACAGGAAGGGTCTGGGCCATGTGCTTCCTCATGCTGCTCCTCTTACAGCAGAACCAGTGAGGAGATTAATCAGCCCCTGCCCTGCAGCAGCAGAGACCCCATAGAGCCAGGAGGTGAGTTATCACACTGCCTGCCCTCCATCTGCCCCTCTCCCTTTCATGATATCCTCCCTCTCTGAGATGCGGAGATAGTGCCCCTCCCTCTACAAACAAACACAGCAAAAGTGTGAGAGATCTTCCCTGATCTGAAGATGCTTCTGTTTTTAACTCTTGCTGGACCAGGTTATCCTTCCTGACAGTAAAGCACAGCTGAAGCACAATGTAATATGGTGCTCAGATACCTGGTCCAGCAAGAGTTAAAAACCGAGGCTTCTCCTTCACAGCAGGGGAGATCTCTCACACTTATATTACTGTTACTGCCCCCACTGGGAGGTTATTCCATGTATCTACTACCCTTTCTATATCACTGTTACTGCCCCCACTGGGAGGCTATTCCATGTATCCCCTGATGCTGACGTAATGGATAGGGATGAGCCGAATACCCCCGAGTTCGGTTCACATTCGAACTCGAACTTTCCAAATGTTCGAATTCCAACTCGAACTCAATACAAGTCAATGGGGCTGAAAATTCGATTTTTAGAGTGCCCTCCAAGAGGGCATATATGCTAGATATTTGCCATAAAAGGTGTATGGGGGTCCGGGTAATGCCCTGGGGGACAGGAAACAAAGACAAACAGATAAAAAAAAAAGTTTTTAAAAGGCACAGTGAGTTTTCCATGACATAAGGGTTAAAAATAAAAACGAAAAATTCCTTCAAATATCGTGTCTAGGAGGTCCGCATAACCTGCCCGTGAAGTGGCGGATTTCTAGGATGTATAGAAATATGTAAAAACCAAAAAATTACATTTCAAATGACGGTAAATGCTTTTCCTTTAATCTATCCATAAACAACTGCTTGGGGCGGCAGTCTGTATGAAAAGAGGAGACATTTTCGGACACGCAGAAAAAGTTTAGTGGTTTTTTTGGCTAAATTATTGTGAAACTTATGCAGGCTTTGGATGAAAGTAACAATAGGTGCTTTAAAATTGGGCCTTTAGCGTCGGCAACAGTGCCGTCACACCGTAACCCCTCTGAGGATATGAAACTGATACAGGCGTCAGTGGCAGTGCACCCAAATATTGTGCCTTTGGTGCCAGGCCTGCAAGTACTATCATACAGTATCCCCTCTGTGGAAGAGTGCAGGGGTGGACCATGCGGTCAGGGCCGGTGCTAGACTATTTTGCGTCCTAGGCAAGACCAGCTACTTGCACCCCCCCAAAAAAAAACAAAAAAACAACACAACATGAAACTGCTAAATTTCGTTTTATTTAAGAATAAAGTTTGAAAAGCACCAATAGTAAAGGTAAAATAAATATAAATAAACTGTATTAAGCCATTTTAAATTAACTCTATTAAACAAATTAAAATTAACTGTATTAAACAAATATAAATTAACGAAAAAAATAAGAGTTGTCACGTAAATTTCAATTTCAGACACATCAAAATTTCACTTTGCGTGCCTTATCCTTTGCAAATTTTCATCATGCGTATATATATATATTTCCCAGGCCAGCTCACATCATGCGTATATATATTGCCCAGGCTCAGGCCAGCTCACATCATGCGTACATATATATTGCCCAGGCCAGCTCACATCATGCTCACAGACAGTCACAGATGCGTCATCATGTGTATATATATTGCCCAGGCCAGCTCACATCATGCTCACAGACAGTCACAGATGCGCCATCATGCATATATATATTGCCCAGGCCAGCTCACATCATGCGTATATATATTGCCCAGGCCCAGGCCAGCTCACATCATGTGTATATATATTGCCCAGGCTCAGGCCAGCTCACATCATGCGTACATATATATTGCCCAAGCCAGCTCACATCATGCTCACAGACAGTCACAGATGCGTCATCATGCGTATATATATTGCCCAGGCCAGCTCACATCATGCTCACAGACAGTCACAGATGCGTCATCATCATAGGCGAGCGTAGCCTATTGCATTAGGGTGTGCACCCAAAAGCTCAAACACATGATAAAAAAATTATGTTTATATATATATATATATATACACACGCACCCTTATGCATACATACACACGCACACACTCTCACACATTCAGCCTAAATATATCATTACAATCAGGGTAATTCAAAGAGAATCGAAAAGTCACCGCACGTTTGACTTTTCGTTCTCTTCAATTCGGTTTGTTTTTACGATTCCCAATTCGGCGACCCTGCGGTGTATTCAGTAAGCATCACAGGGTCCCCGAATTGCAGGGAAAGGTCGCCGAAAACTAACCGCAAAACCCGGCGAATGCACACAGAAAACCCGCAAAAACATCTAGATTAACCCAACCCACTGGAAAAACCCGAGCAGGAGACGATCACACGCAGCGAAGCTACCGGAAAAAGCCGACACCGCAGACGAATGGAGTGAATAAATTAGCAAAACAGTTTGCTTGAATGTTTGAAAAGTGAAACACTGTTTGCAAAGAAACTACTGAGCGAAAATGTCTGAAATTTACATATGAGATCCAGGGAATGATAATAAAGAGGGCGGTTACAGAAAAAATAATTAAAAAAAAAAACCAGGAAAATGCTTAAAATATCCTAAAAAAATCTATAAATAAAGAGACTTTTTGCTGCAGAATTTTATAATGAACGTTTTATTAGATATTGAATTAAAACGGGAATATTTTTAACATTGAAGCCTATGGGATTCGCCTGAATAAACTTCCCGAATTAAACCACTGAATGGCAGGACATTAGGGGAACCTTTCACTGCTGGTTTGTGTTCTCTGAATAGACGAAGCATTGCTTTTCTATGGGGATTTCACTGCCCTCGAACAGGGACCGAACAGGCACCGTATGTTCAGGCAATTCGCCAGGATTTGGTGAATTGTCTGCTCTCTGGATAGCCAAATGGCCAAGAAAGGGAACCGTGCCCTGATTTTCAGCGTTCAGTTACCTTTCTCAAGCAATTCGGATCTCTTTGAATAACGCTGTATGTTTATAATTCAGAGGTGCAGCAACCTTGGCCATCCAGTTGTTTTTGAACTACATTTCCCATGAGTCTCGACTAACCCAATTAGTGGCTGAGTATTGTGGCCGATTGTGTTTTATGACTATCAGGGTTATTCAGAGAGCGGTGAAACTCAGGAGAATGACTGGAGAAGTGAAAATTCTAGGTCAAAATAGCCAAACAAGAAAAATTCTCCCATTTATCTCACTTTCCAAATTTGCTATTTGGTCTAGATTGTTCTCTTCTCCTGGCAGTTCTCCTGGCATTCACCTTTCTCTGAACAACCCTTAACCCTTTCACTGCTGAAGACGTGTGGGACACGTCCTCATTGATGCACGTTGCATGCTGAGGACGTGCCCCACACGTCATCAGCTGTGCGGGACCCCCGGCGGAGATACCCACCTCTCTGTCCGGGGTCCCACGGCGTTCTGACTTCAGCGTCCTCAGACACTGAAGTCAAGCGCCTCCCGGCGTAAATGACGTCATCGCGCCATGCGCGATGACGTCATTTCCAGGCGACCCCCCGGCAATGCCGGGAGATAGCCTGGAAGGCGGGGGGGGATCCGTTCGGATCCCTCTCCCTCCCAATCGGGAAGGAGCAGCGGTAAAAGCCAGGCACCGCTTAAAAGGGGAGAGTCTCCCCTTTTAAGCGATGCCTGGCTTTAACCCCTCAAGTGCTGAGTTGCACTTCAGCGCCTTGCGGCGCCGAAGTGCAGCCTATCTCCGGTGGGGGCCGCCATCTTGGATGGCGGCTCCGCCCCCGGACTCCCCTCGCTGTCTGACGTCATCACGCATAGCGTGATGACGTCAGATAGCCGGGGAACCCCTAGCTGCCGGGGATTTCCCAAGGAAATCCCCTGGTGGAGATAGGGGGTTCTTGTGAACCCCGATATCTCCAGAACCGTGGCAGCTAGGGGGTCATGGAGGGTGTCATTTGAAAGGCCTGAGCATGGCCTTTCGAATGATACCCAACATGACTAGGTAAAAAGTAAAAAAAAAAAAATTATAAATAAATTTAAAAAAATAAATAAATAAAAAAAACATGTATTTTTTTTGTGTGTTATTTTTATTAATGCAGCAATATTGGTCACATTTCAATTATAATGTGAACAATGATGCTGCACTAATGATTTTTTTCTATGGGGTGCGTTTGCTAAAAATCACGTAATTCCCCCAAAAAAAGTAACAAGTCCCCATTTCAAATTTTTGTACAAGCGCACCCCATAGAAAACATAACCGCAAACGCTCATGTGATAAAATGTGAAAAAAAAAACACTTTACACACTGCAGATGATTAAAAATTCAATTTTTATTGTATTTTTTGTTATAATATACAGGCAGGTCATGACGTATACATATAAAAATGATATATTATGAATCTGCCGGAAAGAACGATATATAATATGTCTGGGTCATTTAATAAAATGTGGCTTCAAATCGCGTTTAAACATGATGAGCGAAAGCGGTAAAAATGAGCTCAGCACACAGCGGTGAAATGCCTCAGCAGTGAAGGGGTTAAAGAGAAGTGAAAGCCAGGAGAACTGCCAGGAGAAGAGAACAATCTAGACCAAATAGCCGATTTGGAAAGTGAGATAAATGGGAGAATTTTTCTGGTTTGGCTATTTTGACCTAGAATTTTCACTTCTCCAGTTATTCTCCTGCTTTTCACCGCTCTCTGAATAACCCTGTGAATGTTTAATCCCGAGGTGAGAAATAACATTGCTTTAGATGTTAAAAGCGGGAAATTAGGAAATTTTGTATTTTTTCTACATGATCGTGTTTGGTCTCATTAGAAAGGCCGGGCTCTGACCTCTCCAATGACGCCGAACTTAACATTGTGGAGTGTAAAGAGAGTTTCATGGCAGTGGATTCTGTGATACGCTTATATGCACCGCACATTACAGAGAGTTTCATGGCAGTGGATTCTGTGATACGCTTATATGCACCGCACATTACTGGGAGTTTCATGGCAGTGGATTCTGTGATATGCTTATATGCACCGCACATTACTGGGAGTTTCATGGCAGTGGATTCTGTGATACGCTTATATGCACCGCACATTACTGGGAGTTTCATGGCAGTGGATTCTGTGATACGCTTATATGCACCGCACATTACAGAGGGTTTCATGGCAGTGGATTCTGTGATACGCTTATATGCACGCACATTACTGGGAGTTTCATGGCAGTGGATTCTGTGATACGCTTATATGCACCGCACATTACTGGGAGTTCCATGGCAGTGGATTCTGTGATATGCTTATATGCACCGCACATTACTGGGAGTTTCATGGCAGTGGATTCTGTGATACGCTTATATGCACCGCACATTACTGGGAGTTTCATGGCAGTGGATTCTGTGATACGCTTATATGCACCGCACATTACTGGAGTTTCATGGCAGTGGATTCTGTGATACGCTTATATGCACCGCACATTACTGGGGTTTCATGGCAGTGGATTCTGTGATACGCTTATATACACCGCACATTACTGGGAGTTCCATGGCAGTGGATTCTGTGATACGCTTATATGCACCGCACATTACTGGGAGTTTCATGGCAGTGGATTCTGTGATACGCTTATATGCACCGCACATTACTGGGAGTTTCATGGCAGTGGATTCTGTGATACGCTTATATGCACCGCACATTACTGGGAGTTTCATGTCAGTGGATTCTGTGATACGCTTATATGCACCGCACATTACTGGGAGTTTCATGGCAGTGGATTCTGTGACACGCTTATATGCACCGCACATTACAGAGAGTTTCATGGCAGTGGATTCTGTGATACGCTTATATGCACCGCACATTACAGAGGGTTTCATGGCAGTGGATTCTGTGATACGCTTATATGCACCGCACATTACTGGGAGTTTCATGGCAGTGGATTCTGTGATACGCTTATATGCACCGCACATTACAGAGAGTTTCATGGCAGTGGATTCTGTGATATGCTTATATGCACCGCACATTACTGGGAGTTTCATGGCAGTGGATTCTGTGATACGCTTATATACACCGCACATTACAGAGAGTTTCATGGCAGTGGATTCTGTGATACGCTTATATGCACCGCACATTACTGGGAGTTTCATGGCAGTGGATTCTGTGATACGCTTATATGCACCGCACATTACAGAGAGTTTCATGGCAGTGGATTCTGTGATACGCTTATATACACCGCACATTACTGGGAGTTTCATGGCAGTGGATTCTGTGATACGCTTATATGCACCGCACATTACTGGGAGTTTCATGGCAGTGGATTCTGTGATACGCTTATATGCACCGCACATTACTGGGAGTTTCATGGCAGTGGATTCTGTGATACGCTTATATGCACCGCACATTACTGGAGTTTCATGGCAGTGGATTCTGTGATACGCTTATATGCACCGCACATTACAGAGAGTTTCATGGCAGTGGATTCTGTGATACGCTTATATGCACCGCACATTACTGGGAGTTTCATGGCAGTGGATTCTGTGATACGCTTATATGCACCGCACATTACTGGGAGTTTCATGGCAGTGGATTCTGTGATACGCTTATATACACCGCACATTACAGAGAGTTTCATGGCAGTGGATTCTGTGACACGCTTATATGCACCGCACATTACTGGGAGTTTCATGGCAGTGGATTCTGTGATACGCTTATATGCACCGCACATTACTGGGAGTTTCATGGCAGTGGATTCTGTGATATGCTTATACGCACCGCACATTACTGGGAGTTTCATGGCAGTGGATTCTGTGATATGCTTATATGCACCGCACATTACAGAGAGTTTCATGGCAGTGGATTCTGTGATACGCTTATATGCACCGCACATTACTGGGAGTTTCATGGCAGTGGATTCTGTGATACGCTTATATGCACCGCACATTACTGGGAGTTTCAAGGCAGTGGATTCTGTGATACGCTTATATGCACCGCACATTACAGAGAGTTTCATGGCAGTGGATTCTGTGATATGCTTATACGCACCGCACATTACTGGAGTTTCATGGCAGTGGATTCTGTGATACGCTTATATACACCGCACATTACTGGGAGTTTCATGGCAGTGGATTCTGTGATACGCTTATATGCACCGCACATTACTGGGAGTTTCATGGCAGTGGATTCTGTGATACGCTTATATACACCGCACATTACTGGAGTTTCATAGCAGTGGATTCTGTGATACGCTTATATGCACCGCACATTACTGGGAGTTTCATGGCAGTGGATTCTGTGATACGCTTATATGCACCGCACATTACTGAGAGTTTCATGGCAGTGGATTCTGTGATATGCTTATACGCACCGCACATTACTGGAGTTTCATGGCAGTGGATTCTGTGATACGCTTATATACACCGCACATTACTGGAGTTTCATGGCAGTGGATTCTGTGATACGCTTATATGCACCGCACATTACTGGGAGTTTTGGCAGTGGATTCTGTGATACGCTTATATGCACCGCACATTACTGGGAGTTTCATGGCAGTGGATTCTGTGATACGCTTATATGCACCGCACATTACAGAGAGTTTCATGGCAGTGGATTCTGTGATACGCTTATATGCACCGCACATTACTGGGAGTTTCATGGCAGTGGATTCTGTGATACGCTTATATGCACCGCACATTACTGGAGTTTCATGGCAGTGGATTCTGTGATACGCTTATATGCACCGCACATTACAGAGAGTTTCATGGCAGTGGATTCTGTGATACGCTTATATGCACCGCACATTACTGGGGTTTCATCATGCAGTGGATTCTGTGATATGCTTATATGCACCGCACATTACAGAGAGTTTCATGGCAGTGGATTCTGTGATACGCTTATATGCACCGCACATTACAGAGAGTTTCATGGCAGTGGATTCTGTGATACGCTTATATGCACCGCACATTACAGAGAGTTTCATGGCAGTGGATTCTGTGATATGCTTATATGCACCGCACATTACAGAGAGTTTCATGGCAGTGGATTCTGTGATATGCTTATATGCACCGCACATTACTGGGAGTTTCATGGCAGTGGATTCTGTGATACGCTTATATGCACCGCACATTACTGGGAGTTTCATGGCAGTGGATTCTGTGATACGCATATGTCACGGAATGGCTCAGCACCCTCAGCCAGGGGCGGTGCACAGTGACAGTGATATGGCCATGGACAATTAGGTGCGGTGGCACGGCCGGAGTTTTGGAGTACGTTTATTTAGATGTGGTTATGTGTGGTGTAATAAAGTGTCCCCGTTTGTGTTGTGAAATGTATTTCCCTTTGTCTGCCTTGCCCGCCGCCATTTTCCGATTGCCTCGTGGCCGTTATCAGATTCTTCGAATCGGAAAATGGCCGATTCGAACCATCCGGTTCGAATCGTAAAATGGCCGATTCGGACCATCCGGTCCGAATGGGCGACTCCCCGAACTGTAATGGCCAATGGGTCCTGTGAGGGCGGGCAGGGATTCCCATTGTATTATAATTTGTGTGAAGTTGATAAATGCCTGAGCTGTGAATAATAAAGCCAGATTTACCAGTGCATCCAGCCTCGACTGATGACTTTATTTCTCCGCCGTACTTCATCGTCTGAGTATCCCCCGCGGTCTCAGGGTACGGTGACCAACTCGATCCGAACCGAACCGAGCGCTCTGTGCCTGCATCTCGCATCAGGACAGAGGCGCAGCGTATGGTGTTCGGTTCCCAGACTATTAGCCCGAGATCCGATCCGAAGGGCGAGGCCGTGTACCGCGCTTCGGTATTGCGAGGGACTGCGGTAAGATCCGAAGACTCTGCCGATCCCGCAAGATCCGAAGCTACATCCATTTAAGATCCGAAAGTCCTCCGCAATCAGATCCGAATATTCCGCCGGAAGAGATCCGATCCCCGAAATCGGCGGCCGCCCGCAGACGTACTCCAACCCCACAAGGTCAGTGAACCAGCTGCTCGAGACTCTGAGTACCGTATGGCTCAGTGGTCGGGCTGGTTCTAGGCAGGGGTCCCCTCCACCGCCCGCTAACCCTTCCCCAGGGTCACGCCAGGCCGCACGAGACGCCGAGTGCCGCGTCACTCGGTAGTCGGGCCAGTGGTAAGCGCCGGGGCCACGCAGATAGAGCACACCCGCAGGCGGACAACATCCCATTCCGTCATACTGGTGGCAGCGGTGGGATAAGCTCTCTGCAGGCCCTAGGGGGACCCTCATCATGACCGGGTACAGTGCCTACAAACGGGACGTCCTGCGTGGCATGCTGGAGAACCGGGGAGGCGCCCCGGGCTCCAAGAGCCGGGAGACCATGATGGAGGAGCTGAGGAGGATGGACCAAGAGGCGGCGTTCGCAGCGTTGCCTGCGGACATAGCGCCGGCAACCGTCCCCGCCGAGCCCGAAGACAGCGACTTTTGCCGGAAGATGCGAGAGCGGATCTCTATGATGGGTCCGGCCCCATCGGAGGCTGAGATGCGGAGTCTGGTCCGAGAACTCAGCCAGGAAGAGGAGCGTGAGAAAGGGCGAGCGCATGAGCTACGGCTGGCTGAAGTGCGAAGCCGACGGAGTAGCCGTTCCCCTTCGGACCGTTCCACCGGGCGCAAAGTGCCTTTTCAGGCGTTCAAGGAGTTCCGGGAAGCAGAGGAGGAGATAGAGAGTTACCTCCAGGACTTCGAGCGCCTGTGCCGAGTGCATGAAGTGCACCGTGCCGACTGGGTGAGGGTCTTGGCGTGTAAGCTGACCGGTCGGGCCGCCGAGGCTTATCGCACGGTGCCAGACGAAGAGGCCACCAGTTACTCGCACGTTAAGCAGGCGCTGCTGAGCAGATTCGCTGTGACCCCTGAAGCCAGTCGGGTGAAGTTCCGGAATTCTCGCCGGCCCAATGGCGCCACTCACGTGGAGTGGGCCCATCGGTTGCAACGGGACTTGCGCACCTGGCTCTCGGGTAGCAAAGCGGAGACGGTAACGGAGATTACCCAGCTGCTGCTGCTCGAGCAGTTTTTTGAGCACACCCCCTCCGCTATCCGGGAGTGGGTGCGTGACAAGAAACCCCAGACAGTGCAACAAGCGGCCACCTGGGCAGACGAATACACGGACACTCGGAAGATGTCCGGGGGGGAGCGATCCCTGCCCGTCCGCCCAGCTCTACCCGCTCCACCACCTCCACCACCCCCACCACCGGCGGTCCGGACGCCGGCAGCACGGCCCACCAGCCGGCCCACCAACATGGCTAATGTCCGGTGCTACGGGTGCAACCAGGCGGGGCACTACAAGCAGTATTGCCCAAACCGACCGGAGTTGACCCAACCGGCCGCCAGGCCATCGTCGACGGTCCATTGTTGCGACGCCGGAACTCCGTGGCCGGAGGCCCCGGAGGAATGGGAGCAGCTACATGAGGCCGACCCCGTGCAAGCCGCCGCGGACGACAACCGTCGTCATCACCGTCAGGCGGTGTGGATAAACGGGCGGCCCGCTGAGGGGCTGCGGGACTCCGGGGCTACCATTACCCTGGTCCGGCCTCACTTGATTCCGCCGAGCGACCGTCTGCGAAGCACCGTTGCAGTACGGGTGGCGGGGGGAAAGGTGCTCCGGCTCGAGACGGCCCGGGTTCACCTGGACTGGGGGAACGGGGAGAGGGAGGTGAGGGTGGGGTTGTTGAAGCAACTGCCGGCCGAGGTGCTCCTGGGTAACGACCTGGGGCGGCTAGTCTCCGCTTACTCCACAGATACAGCTACCCCAGTAACCACTAGGCAACAGAGCCAGCGCCACGACAGGGGCACTCCGAACGGGACCCAGGTGAGATCTCAACCAAAACCTTCCCGACCTCCCAAACCTCCCCGACCCCCTAAACCGCCCCGACCGCCCAGACTTCCCAGACCGCCATCACCTCCCATATCCCGACGGGACCCGACCCTTCCCTTCCCACCTGACCTCCCTTCCCCGTGGAGTACCCCGGAGACGCTTCGCCACCAGACCCAAACCGACCCCACACTACAGGGCTACCGGGACCGAGCCGGTCAGGGCCTGGACGACCAGAGAAAGGACAAGATAGAGTGGGAGGATGGGCTGCTTTACCGGTACACCGTGAGGGAGGGGGCCAAGAAGAAGCAGGTCCCGCAGAAGCAGTTTGTGGTGCCTCAGGGCCCTAGGCAGGAACTTCTGCGCTTGGCCCATGACATCCCCTTGCAGGTCACTTAGGCCAGACGAAAACCCGGCACAGGTTGGCGCGCGCGTTTTTCTGGCCCCGCCTTAGCGAAGACCCCCGCGACTATTGCCGCACCTGCCCAGTTTGCCAAAAAACTGGGAAGGCCGGGGATCACCCGAAAGCACCCTTGCGCCCCATGCCCATCATTCAGGAGCCCTTTAGCCGGGTGGCGGTCGACATCATTGGGCCGTTGCCACGGCCCAGTGCCACCGGGAAAAAGTACATCCTTACCGTAGTGGACTATGCCACCCGGTACCCCGAGGCTGTGGCCTTGGCCAACATCCAGGCGGACACCGTAGCGGACGCGCTCCTCCGGGTGTTCACGAGGGTGGGGTTTCCCCGAGAAATCCTATCCGATCAGGGTACCCAGTTCACCGCGGAGCTCACCCAACAGCTCTGGCGTCTCTGTGGTGTTAGGGCGCTGCACAGCGCCCCGTATCACCCTCAGACCAATGGGCTGTGCGAGCGGTTTAATGGGACCCTGAAGCAGCTCATTCGGGCCTTTGTGCACGAGAGCAGGGATTGGGAGAAGTATCTTCCCCACCTGCTGTTCGCCTACCGGGAGGTTCCTCAGGAATCCACCGGTTACTCCCCCTTTGAGCTGCTGTATGGGCGCCAGGTGCGAGGACCGCTGGATCTGGTTAGGGCTCAGTGGGAGGGGGAACAGGAGGAAGATGGGGTTCCTGTGTTGGGTTACGTCTTGAAGCTCCGGGAGCGCTTGGCGGAACTCGCGGGGTTCGTGCAGGAGAACATGGAGACGGCCCAAGCTCAGCAGAAGGCGTGGTACGACCGCGCTGCTTGCAGTCGCTCGTTCTGCGTGGGGCAGAAGGTTCTGGTGTTGAAACCACAGCGGCAGAACAAGCTGCAGGCGGCCTGGCAAGGTCCCTACAAGGTGGTAACCCAGCTGGGGGATACCACCTATGTGGTTGTTAGCTGCGCAGACACCAGAATCCAGCGGACGTTCCACGTCAATATGCTGAAGGCCTTCCATGAGCGGCCGGAGACGGTGGACGCCATATGCGCGCCGGCCGCCGAGGAGACGGAACCATTTCCGTTGGAGGAACTTCCGGGGGTAGCCAAGCAGCCTTCCGGGGTGGATCAGGTGCAGCTGGGGGAGGAGTTAGGACCCGAGAAACAAGCGCAGGCGCGGCAGCTGCTTCTCGCCTACCCGGGTGTTTTCTCGGCTCTCCCGGGATACACGGACCAGGCCATCCATCAGGTGGACACGCCCGGTCAGAGACCCCTTCGGCAACCTGCATACCGGCTCCCGGAAGCGGTCCGCGAGTCCATGCGGGCCGAGATCCGGGAGATGCTGGAGCTGGGGGTCATTGAACCGTCGGCCAGTCCATGGGCGTCGCCCGTGGTCCTGGTGCCCAAGAAAGACGGTACCACCAGGTTCTGCGTCGACTATCGGAGGATAAATGACTGTACCATTACAGACGCTTATCCCATGCCCCGAGTCGACGAGCTGCTAGACCAGATCTCCCGGGGTCATTTTCTGACCACGGTCGATCTGTGCAAGGGGTATTGGCAGATTCCCCTTGCCGAGGAGGCGACCCCGAAGTCGGCCTTCATCACCCCGTTCGGCTTGTACCAGTTTCGAGTCATGCCGTTCGGGATGAAGAACGCCCCTGCTACCTTCCAGCGGTTAATCGATCGCCTCCTCGATGGCCTCCAGGGATTCGCTTGCGCATACCTGGATGACATAGCCATCTATAGCCAGACCTGGGAGGAATATCTGGACCATGTGGGGACAGTCCTGGCCGGATTAGGGACGCCAACCTGACCCTGAAGCCGGAGAAATGCAAAGTGGGGATGGCCGAAGTGCAGTATCTGGGCCACCGGGTGGGGTGCGGGATACAACGGCCAGAGCCCGCTAAGATAGAGGCTATCCTAGATTGGCCCACCCCTGTGACCAAGACCCAGGTCCTCGCCTTCCTGGGTACCGCGGGGTACTACAGGAAATTTGTACCCCACTACAGTGACCTGGCCAAACCCCTGACTGATCTGACAAAGAAATCCCTACCTCGCCAAGTCCTGTGGTCCCCGGAGTGCGAACAGGCCTTTCGGCAACTGAAGGCCGCCCTGACCCAAGCTCCCCTGCTAGCAGCTCCCAACTATAACAAACGTTTTGTTGTTCACACAGACGCGTCCATGTTCGGACTGGGAGCTGTCCTAAGTCAAGTAGGGGACGACGGGGGGGACCATCCGGTGGCGTTCATCAGCCGGAAGCTGTTACCCCGGGAGGTGGGGTATGCTGCGGTGGAGAAGGAGTGCCTGGCCTTGGTCTGGGCCCTACGGAAGCTCCAACCCTATGTCTACGGTCGGTCCTTCACC
The DNA here is from genome assembly GCA_009667805.1 of Leptobrachium leishanense. Classification (NCBI taxonomy): domain Eukaryota; kingdom Metazoa; phylum Chordata; class Amphibia; order Anura; family Megophryidae; genus Leptobrachium; species Leptobrachium leishanense. Next base: position 67,992 of record RXON01005185.1, read on the forward strand.
GTGATGACCGACCATAACCCCTTGGTGTGGCTCAACCGGGTGGCGGGGGAGAACGGCCGCCTGTTGCGGTGGAGCCTGGCTCTCCAACCCTTCAATTTTACAATCCAGTATCGGCCCGGGTCGCAAAACGGTAACGCAGATGGGTTATCGCGGCAGTCGGCCCGGGAACCAGGGGATTGGGGAGCCCCGACTACCTCGGTACGACCCGTTGGGGTCCAACCAAGTGCGTCGGACCTTGGGGAGGGGGAGGAGTGTCACGGAATGGCTCAGCACCCTCAGCCAGGGGCGGTGCACAGTGACAGTGATGTGGCCATGGACAATTAGGTGCGGTGGCACGCCCGGAGTTTTGGAGTACGTTTATTTAGATGTGGTTATGTGTGGTGTAATAAAGTGTCCCCGTTTGTGTTGTGAAATGTATTTCCCTTTGTCTGCCTTGCCCGCCGCCATTTTCCGATTGCCTCGTGGCCGTTATCAGATTCTTCGAATCGGAAAATGGCCGATTCGAACCATCCGGTTCGAATCGTAAAATGGCCGATTCGGACCATCCGGTCCGAATCGGCGACTCCCCGAACTGTAATGGCCAATGGGTCCTGTGAGGGCGGGCAGGGATTCCCATTGTATTATAATTTGTGTAAAGTTAATAAATGCCTGAGCTGTGAATAATAAAGCCAGATTTACCAGTGCATCCAGCCTCGACTGATGACTTTATTTCTCCGCCGTACTTCATCGTCTGAGTATCCCCCGCGGTCTCAGGGTACGGTGACCAACTCGATCCGAACCGAACCGAGCGCTCTGTGCCTGCATCTCGCATCAGGACAGAGGCACAGCGTATGGTGTTCGGTTCCCAGACTATTAGCCCGAGATCCGATCCGAAGGGCGCGGCCGTGTACCGCGCTTCGGTATTGCGAGAGACTGCGGTAAGATCCGAATACTCTGCCGATCCCGCAAGATCCGAAGCTACATCCATTTAAGATCCGAAAGTCCTCCGCAATCAGATCCGAATATTCCGCCGGAAGAGATCCGATCCCCGAAATCGGCCGGCCGCCCGCAGACGTACTCCAACCCCACAAGGTCAGTGAACCAGCTGCTCGAGACGCTGAGTACCGTATGGCTCAGTGGTCGGGCTGGTTCTAGGCAGGGGTCCCCTCCACCGCCCGCTAACCCTTCCCCAGGGTCACGCCAGGCCGCACGAGACGCCGAGTGCCGCGTCACTCGGTAGTCGGGCCAGCGGTAAGCGCCGGGGCACGCAGATAGAGCACACCCGCAGGCGGACAACATCCCATTCCGTCATAGCTTATATGCACCGCACATTACTGGGAGTTTCATAAGTGTATCACAGAATCCACTGCCATCAAATAAAATTGTAATATTTAAAAATACTGTATATAAAAGTTGACTCCTCTCCTGCTCACCTTTTTTCTTGCAGGGAGGGTGATGAACATGTCCATTGGGAGAGGAGGGGACCGCTTCATCCAGCTTAAATCCAGCCTGTACTTCCCTGGTGGTCCGGTGGCTGTGGGCTCTGCAATGCGATCTGTGCTTCGTGCACAGAACGCAGAGCACGTCCCACACTCGACCCGTGCACCGGCGATCCTCTGATGACCTTTCACCTGACTGCCGGCGCTCTCTGACATAGTGTGCGCCGCCGATCAGGTGACAGGTCATCAAAGGATCGCTAGCGCACGGGTCCTGTGTGGGACGTGCTCTGCGTTCTGATCGCATTGCAGAGCCCACAGCCACCGGACCACCAGGGAAGTACAGGCTTGCAGAGGCAAAGGGTCCCGGCGGCTATCCGTGGAATGTGGCCAGCCGGGACCCAGAGTGTGCCGCTGGTGGGATTAGGGTGTGCCTAGGCACACCCAGCACACCCCGTGCGCACGCCTATGGCCATCATGCGTATATATATATTGCCCAGGCCATCTCACATCATGCGTATATATATTTCCCAGGCCAATCCCCTGGTGGAGATAGGGGGTTCATTTGAACCCCGATATCTCCAGGCATCTAGTGGGTCATGGAGGGTGTCAATCGAAAGGCCTGAGCATGGCCTTTCAAATAATACCCAACAAGACCAGGTATAAAGTAAAAAAAAATAAAAACATGTATTTTTTTGTGTGTTATTTTTATTAATGCAGCAATTTTGTTCACATTTCAATTATAATGTGAACGATGATGCACTAATGATTTTTTTCTATGGGGTGTGTTTGCTATAAATCACGTAATTCCCCCACAAAATGTAACAAGTCCCCATTTCTAATTTTTGTACAAGCGCACCCTATAGAAAACATAACCGCAGACGCTCATGTGCTAAAATGTGAAAAAAAACACTTTACACACTGCAGATGATTAAAAATTCAATTTTTACTACATTTTTTTCATAATATACAGCCAGTACAGGACGTATACATATAAAAATGACATCATGAATCTGCGGAGTCTGCCGGAAAGAACGATATGTAACATGTCGGTCATTTAATAAGATGTGGCTTCAAAATCGCATTTAAACATGATGAGCGAAAGCAGTAAAAATGAGTTGAACATGAGCACACAGCGGTGAAATGCAGCATATTAGAAGAAGTTTTAGGAGGGAAATTAACACTTCTCACTCAGAAGCAGACACCACTCCACCCCCTCAGTATAGTCTACATACATACATACAATGTATCAAATTCATTACACCAGACTAAAAACACCTGTTGTTATGCCATTTGAAAAACACAGGTCATTTAGAGGTGAGAATCTTTGCACGTACACATTAGTTTTTAATTCAATATCTAATAAACCATTGCTTATAATATTCTGCAGTAAAGAGTCTCTTTATTTCTAGATTTTTTAGTATTTTTAAAGCATTTTTTATACTTTTTTCAAAATGTCTCTTTTTTTGCGAACTCGAACCGAACACACCCAAAAAGTTCGAAGTTCGCGAACTTGCGAACGGCCAAAGTTCAAATCGAACTCCGAGCTGATCGAACCGAACAGCTCATCCCTAGTAATGGAATAGATTGGGGATCTCTTCTGCAAACACAAAACCTCCACCACTGAACTCTTCCACAATACCACAAATCGGTTACGGTGTGAAGGCACTTGCTGCCACCATAAGCACAATATTTGGGTGCACTGACGCCTGTACCAGATTTATATCATTTTAATTTTTTGGAACACAGGGTCCATCCCTGCACTCTTCCACAATAACACAAAGGGGTTACGGTGTGAAGGCACTTGCTGCCATGAAAGGCACAATATTTGGGTGCACTGACACCTGTACCAGATTCATAACCTTTTAATATAGGACCGCATGGTCCAACCCTGCACTCTTCCACAATACCACAGAGGGGTTACTGTATGATGGCACTTGCTGGCCTGGCACCAAAGGCCCAATTTTAAAGCACCTATTGTTACTTTCATCCAAAGCCTGCAGAAGTTTCACCATAATTTAGCCAAAAAAATCACTAAACTTGTTCTGCATGTCCTAAAATGTCTCCTCTTTTCATACAGGCTGCCGCCCCAAGCAGTTGCTTATGAATAGATTAAAGGAAAACCATTTACCATCATTTGAAATGTCATTTTTTTGTTTTTAAGTGTTTCTATACATCCTACAAATCCGCCTTTTCACGGGCAGGTTATGGGGACCTCCTAGACACGATATTTGAAAGAATTTTTTGTTTATATTTTTAACCCTTATTTCATAGAAAACTCACTGTTCTTTTAAAAACGTTTTATTTAAAAAAACTTTTTGTCCTTGTTTCCTGTCCCCCAGGGCACTACCCGGACCCCCATACACCTTTTATGGCAAATATCTTGCATATATGCCCTCTTGCAGGGCACTCTAAAAATCGAACTTTTGAGTCCCATTGACTTGCATTGAGTTCAGTTCGTGTTCGAGTTCGAACTCGAACTTTCGAAATTGTTCTAGTTCGAATGCGAACCGAACACGGGGGTGTTCGACTCATCCCTACCAATCACTGTCTCTAAATGCTGCTCAGCTGGTACAGGGGGCTGCAGTGAGAGAAAAAGCAGGGGATTTGGGGGGACATTTCAGGGATCTATGCTGCTGGGCACCCTGAAATCCCTGTGCACTGGAAGCTTGCAGGTGAATGGGCCCACTTACCCCTTCAGGGCCCGGATACAGTGACTCCCTCTGTCTGCACCCTCGGTAGTTCCGCCTCTTGGTCTGATAACCGAGTGTCTGATATCTAGGGGTCTGAACTGAGTGATAACTGAGTGTCTGATATCTGGGGGTCTGAACTGAGTGTCTGATAACTGAGTGTCTGATATCTGGGTGTCTGAACTGAGAGTCTGATATCTTTGGGTCTTGTCATGGAGCTGATGTAACGCTCCATGCTTCAAACCCCAAGAGACTTTATGTTCATTTATATAGTGTGCTTTTAAATATATTTTACATCGTTTGGTTTTAGTTTAATTTAGTTTAGTGTAAAATGGCATAGGTTTGGTTTAAAAAATACTTATATTCCTGTAGGTAAATGTGTTTTTGTGTAAACAGTAAACAAGCTTTACTGCTGTGTAATTTATGCACCAGGGCTTTTCCCATTATCTAGCTGCAGTTTAATTCAAGGGATCTCTGATAGTGTGTGTTTAATCTGATGTGTTAGAACAATGGATATACAAATGTTGTGTGAGCTGAAAGGCTAAAGAATGTAAAGAATGTTTATTGTAAATAACTGACCTAATGTAATTAGTATGGGAATGCAAATTATGACTGTTGGACTTCAGCATAAATGGTGGTTGTTCATTAAAAAGTCAGAGAACTCTCAGAGCTCAGAGAGAGAGGATCCTGTTTTAAAGCATACAGCCGCGCCTGGTGTCTTTATTTCAGCGATGCTACACTATACACTATCACCCTCAGAAGGCAGAGCGCGGCCTTCTGGAGATTCCTAACGGCTCCAGGGCAGAGGAACAGAAGCAGGCAGGTCAAGCTGCTCGAGGTGCTGAGGACAGCGCTCCCAGTAGCTGGGCTGACCGCAACGAAGGGGTGTCTGGAGAGCCAGGACAGACGGAAGGGAACGGTTCCTTCACACTGGTGGCAAGCGGTGAGGATAAGCTCTCCAACCCCAGAAGAAACGCAGAATGGCCAGCTATGCCAACTACAAGAGGGACACGCTGAGATACATATTAGAGTGCCGTGGAGGAATCGCCGGCACCAAAAACAAGAAAGCCCTGGTGAAGGAGCTTACAAGGATGGACCACCGAATGGTAAGAACCCCAACCCCGACTCCGGCCACTAAAGATCACCTCCGAAAGAAAGCTCGAGCAATATTAGAGATATGCGGCACCACCCCCTCCGAAGCCGCAGTTGTACAACTGATGATGGACCTCCAAGAAGATGAGGAGCGAGATAAGGAGCGCCAACACCAGCTGAGGTTGGCTGAGCTCCAAGCGACATGGACAGAATACCCCACCCCTGAAACTTACACCGTAGAGCCCTGGGTTGAGGTTGACAGCCCGCCTGGAGCTTCGTCCAGGGAATCTACACCCCCCAGCGATTCTTTTATGGGGACTTACAGCTTGTCTGGAGCTTCATGGGAGGAACCCGCACTCCCCAGCGATACTTGGGAGGAGATTTACAGCTTTCCTGGAATTTCCGTCAAGGAAGCTACACCCCCCACAGTCTGCCACGAGGAGCAGACAGATGTTCCCCCCGGGCTGGTTTGCCCGCAACCTTTGATCCCCCTGGAGATGGAAGAAGCCATCCTCCCGCAAAGCGACCCTTACCCAGCAGAAGCGCTGGCAACGGGGCAGAGCGCCGCTGGCCTCTGCCCACCCACCCCATCCTGCCCCGAGGAGCAGAAAGATGATTCCCCCGGGCTGCTTATCCCGCAGCCGCTGACCCCTTCCACCCCGCTGGATTTTGATCTCGCACCTGCTTTCCCAGCAGAAGAGCTGGCCCCAGGGCAGAGCGCCGCTGGCCTCTGCCCACCCTCTACAGCCTGCCCCGAGGCGCAGATGGATGATCTACCCGGGCTGCTTTGCCCGCAGCCCTTGCTTGTTTCCCCAAATCCCCCCGAGGATCCCCCTGGGCTTGTTTCCACACCCCCCTGGCCCCCTTCATTATGGAAGATGCCCTCCGCCCACAAGGAGACCCCTACCCAGCAGAAGAGCTGGCCATGGGGCAGAGCGCCGCTGGCCTCTGCCCACTCTCCACCGCCTACCCCGAGGAGCCGATGGCTGATACCCCCGGGTTGACTTGCCCGAAGCACTTGGTTTCCCCGGAGAGGGAGGAAGCCATCCTCCCGCCCAGAGACCCTTCTCCAGCAGAAGCGCTGGCTACGGGGCAGAGTCATTGTCAACTCTGCCCACTTTTCCAACCCTTTGGCCCGGAGGCCCCCTACAGCCACTACTTTTTCCAGCAGCTGACCAGAGCGCTCGGGACACGTGCAAGTGGCCCGTGTTTTTCCCGGGTGCGTGATACCCCCGGAGGTGGTACAGGCGGTACCACTCCCCGACGACAGAACCCTTCCCCAGGAGGGGACACCTGCCACCAACTGCACCAACGGGGCACCCGGCGCTGGGGCCTGGAGCACCCCTCGGACAGCGGGCTAGTTTACGAGGACAAGTGGAGAAGCCTGGTGGCTCGCCTCCTCCCGACAGACTATGGACCTACACCCAGGCATACCCTGTGGCGACCGTCGGACCCCACTGGTGATGCTTGTGCGCCAGCACCCTGGAACTTTGAGGATGGCGCAGAAAAAAGGACAAGGTGAGAAGTCTCGTCAGTGGCAAGAGATCCGTTTGGGATCTAAGCTTGCCCTGCCGTTCTGGAAGGGGGGACATATGTCATGGAGCTGATGTAACGCTCCATGCTTCAAACCCCAAGAGATTGTTATGTTCATTTATATCGTGTGTTTTTAAATATATTTTACATCGTTTGGTTTTAGTTTAATTTAGTTTAGTGTAAAATGACATAGCTTTGGTTTTAAAAATACTTATATTCCTGTAGGTAAATGTGTTTTTGTGTATACAGTAAACAAGCTTTACTGCTGTGTAATTTATGCACCAGGGCTTTTCCCATTATCTAGCTGCATGTTTAATTCAAGGGATCTCTGATAGTGTGTGTTTAATCTGATGTGTTAGAACAATGGATATACAAATGTTGTGTGAGCTGAAAGGCTAAAGAATGTAAAGAATGTTTATTGTAAATAACTGACTTAATGTAATTAGTATGGGTATGCAAATTATGACTGTTGGACTTCAGCATAAATGGTGGCGTTTGGTTCATTAAAAAGTCAGAGAACTCTCAGAGCTCAGAGAGAGAGGATCCTGTTTTAAAGCATACAGCCGCGCCTGGTGTCTTTATTACAAACTACGCTACACTCCACACTCACCTTCAGAAGGCACAGAGCGGCCTTCTGGAGATTCCTAACGGCTCCAGGGCAGAGGAACAGAAGAAGGCGGGCAAAGCTGCTCGATGCGCTGAGGACAGCGCTCCCAGTAGCCGGGCTGACCGCAACGAAGGGGTGTCTGGAGAGCCAGGACAGACAGAAGGGAACGGTTCCTTCACAGGTCTGAACCGAGTGTCTGATAACTGAGTGTCTGAACTGAGTGTCTGATATCTGGGGGTCTGAACTGAGTGTCTGATAACGGAGTGTCTGATAACTGAGTGTCTAATATCTGGGGGTCTGAACTTAGTGTCTGAACTGAGTGTCTGATATCTGGGTGTCTGAACTGAGTGTCTGATAACCGAGTGTCTGATATCTGGGTGTCTGAACTGAGTGTCTGATATCTGGGGGTCTGAACCGAGTATCTGATATCTGGGGGTCTTAACTGAGTGTCTGATATCTGGGTGTCTGAACTGAGTGTCTGATATCTGGGGGTCTGAACTGAGTGATATCTGGGTGTCTGAACTGAGTGTCTGATAACCGAGTGTCTGAACTGAGTGTCTGCTATCTGGGGTATGAACTGAGTGATATCTGAGGGTCTGAACTGAGTGTCTGATTTCTGGGTGTCTGAACTGAATGTCTGATAACCGAGTGTCTGATATCTGTTGGTCTGAACTGAGTGTCTGACATCTGGGGGTCTGAACTGAGTGTCTGACATATGGGGGGTCTGAACTGAGTGTTTGATATCTGGGGGTCTGAACCGAATGTCTGAAATAAGGGGGTCTGAACTGAGTGTCTGACATCTGGGGGTCTGAACTGGGGGTCTGAACTGAGTGTCTGCTATCTGGGGGTCTGAACTGAGTGTCTGACATCTGGGGGTCTGAACTGAATGTCTGAGATCGGGGGGTCTGAACTGAATGTCTGAGATCGGGGGGTCTGAACTGAGTGTCTGATATCTGGGGGTCTGAACTGAGTGTCTGATATCTGGGTGTCTGATATCTGGGTGTCTTATAACTGAGTGTATGATATCTGGGGGTCTGAACTGAGTGTCTGATATCTGGGTGTCTGATAACCGAGTGTCTGTTAACTGAGTGTCTGATATCTGGGGGTCTGAATTGAGTGTCTGACATCGGGGGGTCTGAACTGAGTGTCTGATAACGGAGTGTCTGAACTGAGTGTCTGATATCTGGGTGTCTGATAACCGAGTGTCTGATAACTGAGTGTCTGATATCTGGGGGTCTGAACTGAGTGTCTGATATTTATTTATTTATTTATAAAGGATTTTACCAGGAAGGATACATTGAGATTTCTCTCATTTTCAAGTATGTCCTGGGTTCAAGTACATTGAAGAGTTAGTTACAGAAATACAAAGTAACAAAATGTAAGATATTAAAAAACAACACAAATATACAGATTAACAGAAAATAAATATGTAGCAAATATAGTCACTGTTTTACATGTTTACAGGCGCATTCTGTATATAGTCACCGCGTTACATGTTTACAGGCGCATTCTGTATATAGTCACTGTGTTACATGTTTACAGGTGCATTCTGTATATAGTCACTGTGTTACATGTTTACAGGTGCATTCTGTATATAGTCACTATGTTACATGTTTACAGGCGCATTCTGTATATAGTCACTGTGTTACATGTTTACAGGTGCATTCTGTATATAGTCACTGTGTTACATGTTTACAGGTGCATTCTGTATATAGTCACTATGTTACATGTTTACAGGCGCATTCTGTATATAGTCACTGTGTTACATGTTTACAGGTGCATTCTGTATATAGTCACTATGTTACATGTTTACAGGCGCATTCTGTATATAGTCACTGTGTTACATGTTTACAGGTGCATTCTGTATATAGTCACTGTGTTACATGTTTACAGGTGCATTCTGTATATAGTCACTATGTTACATGTTTACAGGCGCATTCTGTATATAGTCACTGTGTTACATGTTTACATGCGCATTCTGTATATAGTCACTGTTACAGGTTTACAGGTGCATTCTGTATATAGTCACTGTGTTACATGTTTACAGGTGCATTCTGTATATAGTCACTATGTTACATGTTTACAGGCGCATTCTGTATATAGTCACTGTGTTACATGTTTACAGGTGCATTCTGTATATAGTCACTGTGTTACATGTTTACAGGTGCATTCTGTATATAGTCACTATGTTACATGTTTACAGGCGCATTCTGTATATAGTCACTGTGTTACATGTTTACAGGTGCATTCTGTATATAGTCACTATGTTACATGTTTACAGGCGCATTCTGTATATAGTCACTGTGTTACATGTTTACAGGTGCATTCTGTATATAGTCACTGTGTTACATGTTTACAGGTGCATTCTGTATATAGTCACTATGTTACATGTTTACAGGCGCATTCTGTATATAGTCACTGTGTTACATGTTTACAGGTGCATTCTGTATATAGTCACTGTGTTACATGTTTACAGGTGCATTCTGTATATAGTCACTATGTTACATGTTTACAGGCGCATTCTGTATATAGTCACTGTGTTACATGTTTACAGGTGCATTCTGTATATAGTCACTGTGTTACATGTTTACAGGTGCATTCTGTATATAGTCACTGTGTTACATGTTTACAGGTGCATTCTGTATATAGTCACTATGTTACATGTTTACAGGCGCATTCTGTATATAGTCACTGTGTTACATGTTTACATGCGCATTCTGTATATAGTCACTGTTACAGGTTTACAGGTGCATTCTGTATATAGTCACTGTGTTACATGTTTACAGGTGCATTCTGTATATAGTCACTATTAGGGTTGCACCGATACCGATACTAGTATCGATATCGGTGCCGATACCGGGTACTGCAGGAGTACTTGGTACTCGTGCAGTACCCCCGATATTTTTTTCCGATACCGGAAGCCGGCATTGAGCCGGCTTGCCGGTATCCGAGGGGCTGCGGCGGCTGTCCGAATGCTCTATCGGCATTTGGACAGCCGCCCCTGGAGCTGCTCTCCGCCCTGTGTTTATACTTACCTTCCTTCAGCGCCGCCGGTAAAGTCTTCGTGCGCGCGCACTCCTTGGAAGGACCCCAGCCACGACCACGTGGGACCATGTGATCGCGGCTGGGGTCCTTCCAACGAGCGCGCGCGCGGGAACTTTCCCGGCGTCGCTGAAGGAAGGTAAGTATTAACAAAGTGAGCAGCTGCAGGGCCTGTCCGAATGCAGATAGAGCATTCAGACAGGCCCTGCAGCTGCTCTCCGCTCATACTTACCTTCCTTCAGCGACGCCGGGAAAGTTCCCGCGCGCGCGCTCGTTGGAAGGACCCCAGCCGCGATCACATGGTCCCACGTGGTCGTGGCTGGGGTCCTTCCAAGGAGTGCGCGCGCACGAAGACTTTACCGGCGGCGCTGAAGGAAGGTAAGTATGAGTGGAGAGTGGGGGCATATCCATGTGCAGGGGGGGCATATCCATGAGCCTGGGGGGCATATCCATGAGCAGGGGGGGCATATCCATGAGCCTGGGGGGCATATCCATGAGCAGGGGGGCATATCCATGAGCCTGGGGGGCATATCCATGGGCCTGGGGGCATATCCATGAGCCTGGGGGCATATCCATGAGCCTGGGGGCATATCCATGAGCCTGGGGGCATATCCATGTGCAGGGGGGCATATCCATGGGCCTGGGGGGCATATCCATGGGCCTGGGGGGCATATCCATGAGCCTGGGGGCATATCCATGAGCAGGGGGGCATATCCATGAGCAGGGGGGCATATCCATGAGCAAGGGGGCATATCCATGAGCAGGGGGGCATATCCATGAGCAAGGGGGGGGGGCATATCCATGAGCTGGGGGGCAATTATCCATGAGCTGGGGTCAGGATATCCATGAGCTAGGGCAATATCCATGAGACCTGGGGGCAAATCCATGAGACCTGGGGGCTTTATAGGAGGTCTGTTCTTATTGGAAAGCGTCACATGACATAAAATAAAAGTATCGGTAATTGGTATCGGTGAATACTTGAACAAAAGTATCTGTACTCGGTCTTAAAAAAGTGGTATCGGTGCATCCCTAGTCACTATGTTACATGTTTACAGGCGCATTATGTATATAGTCACTGTGTTACATGTTTACAGGCGCATTCTGTATATAGTCACTGTGTTACATGTTTACAGGCGCATTCTGTATATAGTCACTGTGTTACATGTTTACAGGTGCATTCTGTATATAGTTACTATGTTACATGTTTACAGGTGCATTCTGTATATAGTCACTATGTTACATGTTTACAGGCGCATTATGTATATAGTCACTGTGTTACATGTTTACAGGCGCATTCTGTATATAGTCACTGTGTTACATGTTTACAGGTGCATTCTGTATATAGTCACTGTGTTACATGTTTACAGGTGCATTCTGTATATAGTCACTGTGTTACATGTTTACAGGTGCATTCTGTATATAGTCACTGTGTTACATGTTTACAGGCGCATTCTGTATATAGTCACTGTGTTACATGTTTACAGGTGCATTCTGTATATAGTCACTATGTTACATGTTTACAGGCGCATTCTGTATATAGTCACTGTGTTACATGTTTACAGGTGCATTCTGTATATAGTCACTGTGTTACATGTTTACAGGTGCATTCTGTATATAGTCACTGTGTTACATGTTTACAGGTGCATTCTGTATATAGTCACTGTGTTACATGTTTACAGGTGCATTCTGTATATAGTCACTGTGTTACATGTTTACAGGTGCATTCTGTATATAGTCACTGTGTTACATGTTTACAGGTGCATTCTGTATATAGTCACTGTGTTACATGTTTACAGGTGCATTCTGTATATAGTCACTGTGTTACATGTTTACAGGTGCATTCTGTATATAGTCACTGTGTTACATGTTTACAGGTGCATTCTGTATATAGTCACTGTGTTACATGTTTACAGGTGCATTCTGTATATAGTCACTGTGTTACATGTTTACAGGCGCATTCTGTATATAGTCACTGTGTTACATGTTTACAGGCGCATTCTGTATATAGTCACTGTGTTACATGTTTACAGGCGCTGTAACAGGGCATCATGTAGAGAGCAAGGAAAGGTCCTGTCCGGGGTTTATGTGTCACCCAGATTTCTCTCTTACACCTTCCGGAACCTCTAAGCATCTGGTTTTGCACTTTGCCTCAGTGGCAATTTAGTGCAGGTGAGGCAAACAGACATCGCTCTGGAGTCTGGGGAGCAGACGGTCTCTATCTGCTGGAGCACAAGGTTGGTCATGCTAGTTTGCTGGAGCCTGACAAACACTAGGTTTGCAAAGGTTGTTAGTCAGGGCTATTGTATGTTTAGTTAGTGCCGGGACACGGCTAGGAATTTTCTTTGCTTTTGAACTGTTTATTTTGAGCAATATACAGTGTGGTGTATAACCTGTGGGTTGCTGCAATAAATGTACCCCCGTTTGAAGAAATGTCACTGGTCTGGTCTCTGAACCTTTCAAGAGTGCTCACCCCAGAGAGCAATTACACCCGCTACCTGTTTCCCAGCTTACAGGTGCATTCTGTATATAGTCACTAGGTTACATGTTTACAGGTGCATTCTGTATATAGTCACTGTGTTACATGTTTACAGGTGCATTCTGTATATAGTCACTGTGTTACATGTTTACAGGTGCATTCTGTATATAGTCACTAGGTTACATGTTTACAGGTGCATACTGTATATAGTCACTGTGTTACATGTTTACAGGTGTATTCTGTATATAGTCACTAGGTTACATGTTTACAGGTGCATTCTGTATATAGTCACTGTGTTACATGTTTACAGGTGTATTCTGTATATAGTCACTAGGTTACATGTTTACAGGTGTATTCTGTATATAGTCACTAGGTTACATGTTTACAGGTGCATTCTGTATTGAGGTATGTTAGTAAGGAGCTTTTGAGTGACTTTAGACTGGGGGAAGATTTGATGGTGTCTGGGAGGTTATTCCATATTTGCGGTGCTCTGTAGGAAAATGAGGATCGAGCCACTGTCTTTTTGTATTGTGGTATTGCAAGTACGGTGCTGGTCCTGGATTTGAGGTTATAGGATGAGGGAACTGCTGGGGGAAGCAGCATATTCAGGTAGGGTGGCAGCTTCCCAGAAATGCTCTTAAACACCAGGCTGGAAAGGTGAAGGGTGCGTTTAGATTCCAGTGACGGCCAGTTTAGCTCTTTTAACATGTCACAATGGTGGGTCATGTAGTTACATTGTAATGCAAAGCGGCAGAAGGAGTTATACAATGTAGTAAGTTTCTGAAGGTGTGTTTGCGGGGCGGCTGCATATACTACATCTCCGTATTCAATGGCTGGCATAAGCATTTGTTGCACAATCTGCTTTCTTACCGCGGGGCTCAGGCAGGATTTGTTTCTGTACAGGGCACCTAGTTTGGGGTAAAGTTTAGATGGGAGTTTTTCGATGTGGGGCCAAAGGATAGATTTGGGTCTAACCACATACCTAGATATTTGAGAGAAGTGACTGTGGTCAGTGTGCCATATGATTTTGTCCCCACACATAGATGGGGTGTTTGCAATTTGTGTAGTTTAGGATTTGTTCCAAAGAGCATTGTAACAGTTTTGTCAGTATTTAAAAAAAGTTTGTTGTTTTTGATCCACTTTTCTACCTCTGTGAATTGTTCTTGCAGCACGGCCTCCAGCTGCGGGAGATTTGGTTTGCTGGTATAGGTTACAGTGTCGTCTGCGTACATGTGTACAGTTGAGGCTTTGCAGAAGTTGGGCAGATCATTTATGAATATTGTGAATAGCAGGGGGCCTAGTATTGAGCCTTGGGGTACACCGCAAGTGACTGGGAGCGGGAGGGAGGAGCTGCCAGAAATGGACACATATTGTGATTGGTCGGATACATATGATTGAAACCAGGTTAGTGTGCGATCACCAATGCCAGAGTTTTTAAGTTTTTCTAACAAGATGCCATGGTCTACCGTGTCAAAGGCCTTGGCAAAATCAAGGAAGATGCTCCAGTTAGGTTTCCTTGTTCCATCCCAGCTTGGATATCATTGCAGACTTTTAAAAGGGCGGTTGTAGTTGAATGATTTGGATGAAAGCCGGGTTGATCCGGGGTTAAGTAGTTCCAATATTGATAATAATCACGTAATTGTGTGTAGACGCATTTTTCTAAGACTTTTGACATTACAGGGAGCAACGATATCGGACGGTAGTTGGATACCAAAGTACTGTCACCACGTTTATGGATAGGTACCACTCTCGCAATCTTCCAGAGTTTGGGTATGTAACCAGTCGCCAGTGACTCATTTATTAGGGTTGCGGCAGGTTTTACAATTGCTGGCGCACTGATTTTCAGCAGCATTGCTGGTATTTGATCAGGTCCAGACTGGTATTTCATTTTTTGCTTACGGAGAAGTTTGGGTCCGAACTGAGGGTCTGATTTCTGTGTGTACATGTTCTGATAGGAATGTGGGTTTCGGAAATTTGGAATTTTCACGAAATTTCCCGATTTTCCGAAAATTTTCAGATCCGAAAACGGCAGATCCGAATTTTTTTCGAATCGACTAGAAATGTGTAAAATCATTTTCGTTCCATTCGTAATTTCGGTTCCATTTCAGTAATTTGGGACAACGTATTTTTCGGTTATATCGCTGATTCTGTAATTTTGTATCATTCCCATCTCAATGTATCCTTCTTGTAAAACCAGAGATATCTCAATTTATCCTTCTTGTAAAACCAGAGAAATCTCAATTTATCCTTCTTGTAAAACCAGAGAAATCTCAATGTATCCTTCCAGGGAAACCAGAGAAATCTCAATGTATCCGTCCTGGAAAACCAGAGAAATCTCAATGTATCCGTCCTGGAAAACCAGAGAAATCTCAATGTATCCTTCTTGTAAAACATGAGAAATCTCAATGTATCCTTCTTGTAAAACATGAGAAATCTCAATGTATCCATCCTGGGAAACCAGAGAAATCTCAATGTATCCGTCCTGGAAAACCAGAGAAATCTCAATGTATCCTTCCTGGAAATCCAGAGAAATCTCAATGTATCCTTCTTGTAAAACATGAGAAATCTCAATGGCAGAATTATCGTATCGACAGAAATATCGGATCCGAAAAACCTTTAGTTTACGTCAAAACGAATAGACACTTTGAAACGAGGAGAACAGACGTTCCGAAAAACACGAAAATTTCCAAAATTACGAAGAAAAAGTCTATACGAAAAACGAAAGGGAAAAAAAACGAACCGAAACGAAAATTTACAAAATACGAACGAACCGAAACGAAAAAAATATCGGTGCACAAGTCTAGTTTCTGAGGGTCTGATGTCTGGTTTCTGTGTGTACATGTTTCTGAGTGTCTGATTTCTGTGTACATGTTTCTGAGGGTCTGATTTCTGTGTACTTGTTTCTGAGGGTCTGATTTGTTTTCTGTGTGTACATGTTTCTGAGGGTCTGATTTCTTTGTGTACATGTTTCTGGGGGTCTGATTTCTGTGTGTACATGTTTCTGAGGGTCTGATTTCTGTGTGTACATGTTTCTGAGGGTCTGATGTCTGATTTCTGTGTGTATATGTTTCTGAGGGTCTGATTTCTGTGTGTACATGTTTCTGGGGGTCTGATTTCTGTGTGTACATGTTTCTGAGGGTCTGATTTCTGTGTACAGGTTTCCGAGGGTCTGATTTCTGTGTGTACATGTTTCTGGGGGTCTGATTTCTGTGTGTACATGTTTCTGAGGGTCTGATTTCTGTGTACAGGTTTCCGAGGGTCTGATTTCTGTGTGTACATGTTTCTGAGGGTCTCATTTCTGTGCATACATGTTTCTGAGGGTCTCATTTCTGTGCATACATGTTTCTGAGGGTCTCATTTGATGTGCGTACATGTTTCGGAGGGTCTGATTTCTGTGTGTACATGTATCTGGGAGTCTGATTTCTGTGTGTACATGTTTCTGGGGGTCTGATGTCTGATTTCTGTGTGTACATGTTTCTGGGGGTCTGATTTCTGTGTGTACATGTTTCTGAGGGTCTTGTTTCTGAGGGTCTGATTTCTTTGTGTACATGTTTATGAGGTCTGATTTCTGTGTGTACATGTTTCTGAGGGTCTGATTTCTGTGTGTACATGTTTCTGGGGGTCTGATTTCTGTGTGTACATGTTTCTGAGGGTCTGATTTCTGTGTGTACATGTTTCTGAGGGTCTTGTTTCTGAGGGTCTGATTTCTGTGTACATGTTTCTGAGGGTCTGATTTCTGTGTGTACAGGTTTCTGAGGGTCTGATTTCTTTGTGTACAGGT
This sequence comes from Leptobrachium leishanense, assembly GCA_009667805.1. Taxonomy (NCBI): domain Eukaryota; kingdom Metazoa; phylum Chordata; class Amphibia; order Anura; family Megophryidae; genus Leptobrachium; species Leptobrachium leishanense. The sequence continues at coordinate 84,628 of RXON01005185.1, forward strand.
TTCTGAGGGTCTAATTTCTGTGTGTACATGTTTCAAGGGTCTGATTTCCGTGTGTACATGTTTCTGAGGGTCTGATTTCTGTGTACATGTTTCTGAGGGTCTCATTTCTGTGCATACATGTTTCTGAGGGTCTCATTTCTGTGCATACATGTTTCTGAGGGTCTCATTTGATGTGCGTACATGTTTCTGAGGGTCTGATTTCTGTGCGTACAGGTTTCTGAGGGTCTGATTTCTTTGTGTACATGTTTATGAGGTCTGATTTCTGTGTGTACAAGTTTCTGAGGGTCTGATTTCTGTGTGTACATGTTTCTGGGGGTCTGATTTCTGTCTGTACATGTTTCTGAGGGTCTGATTTCTGTGTACATGTTTCTGAGTGTCTGTTTTCTGTGTGTACAGGTTTCTGAGGGTCTGATTTCTGTGTACTGGTTTCTGAGGGTCTGATTTCTGTGTACAGGTTTCTGAGGGTCTGATTTCTGTGTACTGTTTCTGAGGGTCTGATTTCTGAGTGTACATGTTTCTGAGGGTCTGATTTCTGTGTACATGTTTCTGAGGGTCTGATTTCTGTGTGTACATGTTTCAAGGGTCTGATTTCCGTGTGTACATGTTTCTGAGGGTCTGATTTCTGAGTGTACATGTTTCTGAGGGTCTGATTTCTGTGTGTACATGTTTCTGAGGGTCTCATTTCTGTGCATACATGTTTCTGAGGGTCTCATTTCTGTGCATACATGTTTCTGAGGGTCTCATTTGATGTGCGTACATGTTTCTGAGGGTCTGATTTCTGTGCGTACAGGTTTCTGAGGGTCTGATTTCTGTGTGTACATGTTTCTGGTTGTCTGATTTCTGTGTGTACATGTTTCTGAGGTCTGATTTCTGTGTGTACATGTTTCAAGGGTCTGATTTCCGTGTGTACATGTTTCTGAGGGTCTGAGGGTCTGACTTCTGTGTACATGTTTCTGAGGGTCTGATTTCTGTGTACATGTTTCTGAGGGTCTGATTTCTGTGTGTACATGTTTCTGAGGGTCTGATTTCTGTGTGTACATGTTTCTGAGGGTCTGATTTCTGAGTGTACATGTTTCTGAGGGTCTCATTTCTGTGCATACATGTTTCTGAGGGTCTCATTTGATGTGCGTACATGTTTCTGAGGGTCTGATTTCTGTGTGTACATGTTTCTGAGGGTCTGATTTCTGTGTGTACATGTTTCTGGGGGTCTGATGTCTGATTTCTGTGTGTACATGTTTCTGGGGGTCTGATTTCTGTGTGTACAGGTTTCTGCTTGTCTGATTTCTGAGGGTCTGATTTCCGTGTGTACATGTTTCTGAGGGTCTGATTTCTGTGTGTACATGTTTCTGAGGGTCTGATTTCTGAGTGTACATGTTTCTGAGGGTCTCATTTCTGTGCATACATGTTTCTGAGGGTCTCATTTGATGTGCGTACATGTTTCTGAGGGTCTGATTTCTGTGTGTACATGTTTCTGAGGGTCTGATTTCTGTGTGTACATGTTTCTGGGGGTCTGATGTCTGATTTCTGTGTGTACATATTTCTGGGGGTCTGATTTCTGTGTGTACAGGTTTCTGCTTGTCTGATTTCTGAGGGTCTGATTTCCGTGTGTACATGTTTCTGAGGGTCTGATTTCTGTGTACAGGTTTCTGAGGGTCTGATTTCTGTGTACTGTTTCTGAGGGTCTGATGTCTGATTTCTGTGTGTACATGTTTCTGAGGGTCTGATTTCTGTGTGTACATGTTTCTGGGGGTCTGATTTCTGTGTGTACATGTTTCTGAGGGTCTGATTTCTGTGTGTACATGTTTCTGGGGGTCTGATGTCTGATTTCTGAGTGTATGGGTTTCTGAGGGTCTGATTTCCGTGTGTACATGTTTCTGAGGGTCTGATTTCTGTATGTACATTTTTCTGAGGGTCTTTATTCTGAGGGTCTGATTTCTGTGTGTACAGGTTTCTGAGGGTCTGATTTCTGTGTACATGTTTCTGAGGGTCTGATTTCTGTGTGTACATGTTTCTGAGGGTCTGATTTCTGTGTGTACATGTTTCTGAGGGTCTGATTTCTTTGTGTACATATTTCTGGGGGTCTGATTTCCGTGTGTACATGTTTCTGAGGGTCTGATGTCTGATTTCTGTGCGTACAGGTTTCTGAGGGTCTGATTTCTGTGTGTACATGTTTCTGAGGGTCTGATTTCTGTGTGTACATGTTTCTGAGGGTCTCATTTCTGTGCATACATGTTTCTGAGGGTCTCATTTGATGTGCGTACATGTTTCTGAGGGTCTGATTTCTGTGCCTACAGGTTTCTGAGGGTCTGATTTCTGTGTGTACATGTTTCTGAGGGTCTGATTTCTGTGTGTACATGTTTCTGAGGGTCTGATTTCTGAGTGTACATGTTTCTGAGGGGGTCTGATTTCTGTGTGTACATGTTTCTGACGGTCTGATTTCTGTGTGTACAGGTTTCTGCTTGTCTGATTTCTGAGTGTATGGGTTTCTGAGGGTCTGATTTCTGTGTGTACATGTTTCTGAGGGTCTCATTTCTGTGCATACATGTTTCTGAGGGTCTCATTTGATGTGCGTACATGTTTCTGAGGGTCTGATTTCTGTGCCTACAGGTTTCTGAGGGTCTGATTTCTGTGTGTACATGTTTCTGAGGGTCTGATTTCTGTGTGTACATGTTTCTGAGGGTCTGATTTCTGAGTGTACATGTTTCTGAGGGTCTGATTTCTGTGTGTACATGTTTCTGAGGGTCTGATTTCTGAGTGTACATGTTTCTGAGGGTCTCATTTCTGTGCATACATGTTTCTGAGGGTCTCATTTGATGTGCGTACATGTTTCTGAGGGTCTGATGTCTGATTTCTTTGTGTACATGTTTCTGAGGGTCTGATTTCTGTGTGTACATGTTTCTGAGGGTCTGATTTCTGTGTGTACATGTTTCTGAGGGTCTTGTTTCTGAGGGTCTGATTTCTGTGTACATGTTTCTGAGGGTCTGATTTCTGTGTGTACAGGTTTCTGAGGGTCTGATTTCTGTGTGTACATGTTTCTGAGTGTCTGATTTCTGTGTACAGGTTTCTGAGGGTCTGATTTCTGTGTACTGGTTTCTGAGGGTCTGATTTCTGTGTGTACAGGTTTCTGAGGGTCTGATTTCTGTGTGTACATGTTTTTGAGGGTCTGATTTCTGAGTGTACATGTTTCTGAGGGTCTGATTTCTGTGTACATGTTTCTGAGGGTCTCATATCTGTGCATACATGTTTCTGAGGGTCTAATTTCTGTGCATACATGTTTCTGAGGGTCTCATTTGATGTGCGTACATGTTTCTGAGGGTCTGATGTCTGATTTCTTTGTGTACATGTTTCTGAGGGTTTGATTTCTGTGTACATGTTTCTGAGGGTCTGATTTCCGTGTGTACATGTTTCTGAGGGTCTGATGTCTGATTTCTGTGTGTACATGTTTCTGAGGGTCTCATTTCTGTGCATACATGTTTCTGAGGGTCTAATTTCTGTGCATACATGTTTCTGAGGGTCTCATTTGATGTGCGTACATGTTTCTGAGGGTCTGATGTCTGATTTCTTTGTGTACATGTTTCTGAGGGTTTGATTTCTGTGTACATGTTTCTGAGGGTCTGATTTCCGTGTGTACATGTTTCTGAGGGTCTGATGTCTGATTTCTGTGTGTACATGTTTCTGAGGGTCTGATTTCTGTGTACATGTTTCTGAGGGTCTGATTTCTGTGTGTACAGGTTTCTGAGGGTCTGATTTCTGTGTGTACATGTTTTTGAGGGTCTGATGTCTCATTTCTGTGTGTACATGTTTCTGAGGGTCTCATTTCTGTGCATACATGTTTCTGAGGGTCTCATTTCTGTGCGTACATGTTTCTGAGGGTCTGATTTCTGTGTGTACATGTTTCTGAGGGTCTGATTTCTGTGTTCATGTTTCAAGGGTCTGATTTCCGTGTGTACATGTTTCTGAGGGTCTGATGTCTGATTTCTGTGTGTACATTTTTCTGAGGGTCTGATTTCTGTGTGTACATGTTTCTGAGGGTCTTGTTTCTGAGGGTCTGATTTCTGTGTTCATGTTTCTGATGGTCTGATTTCCGTGTGTACATGTTTCTGGGGGTCTGATTTCTGTGTGTACAGGTTTCTGAGGGTCTGATTTCTGTGTGTACATGTTTCTGAGGGTCTGATTTCTGTGTGTACATGTTTCTGAGGGTCTGATTTCTGTGTTCATGTTTCAAGGGTCTGATTTCCGTGTGTACATGTTTCTGAGGGTCTGATGTCTGATTTCTGTGTGTACATTTTTCTGAGGGTCTGATTTCTGTGTTCATGTTTCTGAGGGTCTGATTTCTGTGTGTACATGTTTCTGAGGGTCTGATTTCTGTGTGTACATGTTTCTGAGGGTCTGATTTCTGTGTGTACATGTTTCTGAGGGTCAGATTTCTGTGGGTCTGATGTCTGGGTATACATGTTTATATGTAAATTTGAGTCGGTGTGTGTTTGTCCAGTCTTTATATTTTATAAATGGATTAATCTCGTTTAAATGGTCACACTCGTGTTGCTATACGGCGATTTTGCTATAACTTTGTCTAATGGATGTATGGATTTGTCTTTTTATTTTGCGGGTTATCCGTGCGACCCGCCCAGTGACACTGTTAGCAATTAAAGGACGTTGAAATAATTAATATAAATGGCGTAATATTCTTTTATATTGCAGAATATATATATATTTTAAACATGGATTTTTACACCAGGGCCCTGAGGTCTCTAGTTACGCCTCTGAAAGGTGGATTGCAGAGAACAAACTAGAATTAAATACTGACGACTGTAACGATGCTCTTTGGAGCAAAACCTAAACTACATCAATTACAAACTCTCCATCTATGTGTTACATTACAATATTCACACTAAAACGGGGACGCAAAGGAGAAAAAGCTGCGCCTGCAGATAATGTGCACCTGCAAGTTTCTCCTTTGCGCCCCCATTTTAGCACGGGATTACAATGCAGGCGCTTAAAAAGCTGCCTGCATTGTTATCAGGCGCTAAACCCTGCGATGCGCGAGGCAGCGCTTAGCATCTCCTCCAAGAAGTCCATAGGACTCCATTGAGGCAGACGGCACCGGTCAGATGACACATGATCCCCTCACGGGATCCGGCAGGTCGGTATAGTGATCCGCAGTTAGAGACTGGGGGACTTTTTCCCCAGTCTGTCCCTGCTCCCGCCTGACGGAGGAGATGATAGGAACCACGGTCCTCGCCGTGGGATTATAGGTGAGTATACGATTTATTTTGGGGGGGGGGGTTTGCTGGCGCTGACGGATTCTGCCGCAGCAGAATCCGTTAGCACCAAGTCCTGGCTGTGGTTAACTTTCTGTTAACCGCAGCCGGACGTTAATCAGCGTTAGTATATTGTAATCCTATCGCTAATTAACACTTTGCGCTCCCCATGTTAAGTATAGGAAGCGCAAAGTACAATGACCTCGCGCTGAAAAGCACAAGATACCAAACGCAAACAGGTTACTTAACCCATTGGCGTTTGGATTGAAATATGGTGCGCCAGCGTTAGGGCCACAAGGGCTAACATTAACACTCACGCAGGCGAGAGCTAACGTTAGCACCAAGATTGTAATGTGGCCCTATGTGTGGGGACAAAATCAAATGACACACTGACCACAGTCACTTCTCTCAAATATCTAGGTATGTGGTCACACCCAAACCTATCCTTTGGCCCCACATCGAAAAACTCTCATCTAAACTTTACAGTGTAAATCGAAAGAAATCCCCACCAGGTGGTGGAGAAAACAACAATCACTCCAACCCAAAGGAACCAATGATCTCTGGGATGGGCACCCCTTAGTAGGATTAAACCTGGTATACATTAGAAAAGCAAAAACGAGAGATAGGAGTGCGGAATAAAACGTAACTTTTTATTAGTTGCAATATATCTATATATACGGACCGACAAATATAAAAACTTTGAGCATTTTACCCTTAAGTTACCTTTACTTCCCTCCAACAACCCAAACCCCCCCCTCACCCCTCGCCCCCCGCTCTCCCCAGAAATAAAACACACGACAAAAGTATTGGCGGTTTGAAAAGGTCACGTCTTTTATTTATTAAGGCCAAAAATCATTGCCTTTGTGGCAGAATTATCAGCGATCCTCGCTTTCTTGGAATAGGTAACACCAGATAACACTGGCAACCGCAATGCACCACCAGCATTGCCCAGAAATAGCGGCCGGCCCCACGTGGCTAAGCTAGCGTGACCACACGCTGCTCTCTTTATAGCAGATAGCAGGCCTAGAGGATCTGCAAACCAGGAGGCACCTGTGTTTGGCCACACAAACCACCACACAGACCCCCTAATCTACAGACCCTCCCCCTCTATCGCCTCTCCACGTGCCAGGGCCGCATATTTCACCGCCACCAAAATTAGGACCCTCTTTTTCTGCCACCAATAAAAGACCGTGACCTTTTCACTTACCTTACACAAGGGTCTTTATCAGGCCTTCGATGTTGCCAACGAAAAGGTTGTTCCCCGCCTCGGACAAATGGATGCCGTCATTCCTAAACAATCCCTCCTGCATTGTCACTATGTTCTGATGCTCCATAACCTTTCCTCCCATCTCCAGCATAATCTTTTTGGCTGCCTGGTTTAGCTTATTTCTCCCTATGTATCCTGCTCCCTGCAGTTCCTCCACACTAATCTAGCAATTACATTAGACCACACTATCTGAACATCCGGCCATTCCTTCCTGAACCACCTAAGTGTTTCCCGGACCCTATTCTGCAAATCTATCATCATAGCCCCTATATCGTTACCCCCTAAATGCACTATCATTATATCTGGCTTCCCCCACCTTCTCCTAGATTCCTGTGCTACCCCTAAAAAACTGCGCCCACCCCATACCCCTCCTTCCTATCCACCTAATGCCCGCTTTAATGAGGCTGAACCCTAGGTTCACTCCCTTTGTTGTGCTCGCAGTGTAAACAGCCGCCCAGTGCACGTAGGAGTGTCCCAGGATCCATACTCTCTTTGCCCGCTCTGAAAGAAAAAACCCAAAACAGAGAATATTAACGCTCAAACACATACCAACTTTTTATCGCAATTGCAAATTGAATCAGGGTTATATACATACCCCCGCTTATTCACAACCCTCTCCTCTCTAACTTAGTAAATTATGAAATACCAGCTAGCCTGCGGTGCCCTTTAAACAAATTCCCTCCCCCCATCGCTGCTGACCCCTAACTGTTCCCGATCTGCCAGAGAAATGAAGGGCACGCTTCGCCTTGTAACTCCGCCTCGGGTGCCAAACGTCGAAACAGATCCCACTTAAATCTAGATAATGCATCCGCAACCGTATTTTTTTTTTACCCCGGAATATGCGTTGCCCTGAAATTTATATTCCGCTTCAGACAGATCAACACCAGATACCTGACATAGGCTATAACCTGGGGGCATGATGCAGACATGTAATTCAGTACCTGCACCACTCCCTGATTATCTGACCAGAACAGGATGCTCTTATTCTCTAGTTCTTCCCCCCACAACTCGACTGCCATTACAATGGGAAAGCGTTCCAGCAAAACCAAATTCTTCACCCAACCTCTTTGAATCCACTCTAGAGGCCATTCTCCTGCGCACCATCTACCATTCAAGTATGCCCCAAAACCTGCGCCTTCTGCCGCATCTGTAAACAGCTGTATCTCCTCTGCAGTCACTCTCTACTCCCAAAATCTCACTCCGTTAAAGCCTTGCAGAAAAACATCCCACACCCTTAAATCCGCCTTGACCTGCTGCCCTAACCTAATCTGAAAATTTGGCCCCGTCACTCCCCTGGTACACATCTCTAGACGTCTTTTAAAAATTCTACCAACCGTAATCACTCGGCATGCAAAATTCAGCAAACCTAACATTCTGTGCAAATCCTTCAATTTGATTTTCTTCCCTTCCATAGCCTGTCTAATAGCCAGCCTCATCTTAGCCACTTTGTCCTCGGGCAACCTGCAACGCTGTCTCACAGAGTCGCTTTCAATTCCCAAAAATGTCAGCTTCACACAGGGCCCCTCTGACTTATCCTCTGCCACCGGCACTCCCAAACGCCTAAATGTTCCAAGAGCACCTCCACGACCCTCCTGCATTCACCAGACCCCTCTGAACCCACTATCAAGAAATCATCCAAGTAATGTACAATACCCTTACTGCCGGCTTCCTTCTCTACCACCCAATGCAAGAAAGTGCTAAATCGTCCAAAATGAGCGCAGGAGATTGCGCACCCCATGGGCAGACACTTATCAACATAAAAACGCCCCTCAAATTTGCACCCCGTCAACCTAAAACTCTCCGGATGCAACGGCAACAACCTAAACGCTGCTTCGATATCCACCTTTGCTAACTCTGCCCCCATCCCGGCTTCCTTCACCAAATCCACTGACTGGTCAAATGACTGGTATGTAACCGAAGCGACCTCCCTGCTAATAGTATCGTTCACGGACTGACCTCTTGGATACGATAAATGCTGGATCATTCTATACTTCCCCATTTCTTTCTTAGCAACAACCCCCAAGGGGGAAACAACCAAATCAGGGATTGGGGATTTCAGAAATGGACCGGCCATTCTACCCAATAGCACCTCCTTTCCCAACTTCTCCCTCAAAACCTCTGGCAAGTCGTAAGCTGATTTTAAATTTCTTACCCTACTTCCCCCCGTCACTTTCCCCCAAACCGGAATCTTAAAACCATTCTTAAGGGCATCACGTAACAATATCCTATCCTCAACATTCGGATAACCTACCAACTCCGTAACCAGCTCATTTACCTGCAATGGCGTTCTCTGGCCAGGCTCAACATTTCCCCCTGTCCACTTTGCATTTCCCCAAAAGGAATTAAATCTACCTCCCTCTTTTCTCCTGAAATCCACCCCGGGAGGAGTCCCCCCGCAGGATTTACACACATGTTTAAACCTGCATGACATTCCCTTTTCGCAACGCTTGTCATTGAACGCCCAGCATTCCCTAACCTCCCCCCGAAACGACCTGTGTGCCCCCTGATCTGACACCTGCCCATCTGCAACCTTAACTAATCTAGACCACGAGTCCAGCACCTTAACCCCGAAATCCTTCCTTCCCTTTCTCCCTGTCCCCACGCTACCTCTCCTAAACTCGTCATCATAGTCGCGCCAAGAAAAACCTCCATACGCCGTGGCGCAGTCCGTAATCAGGTGCAAATAGCGCAACATGCTCTTTACCTGATCTGGGTGCTTACTTAAAAAACATTCTGCATAAACTGCAAAACCTTTTACCCATTCCATAAAAGTGCCCTTCTTCCTAAAGTGTTCCCCCCTCTTCCCTTGCTCACAACTGCCTCCCTAGTTATCTCAAAAAGTCTACATATTTTCCCTCCTGCGCCTTCTTGATCACCTTAGAGCGCAAATGCGACGACAAGGGGATCAACTTTGTACCCTGAAACTCGTTCTCCTCCCCGCTGCCCGACACACTATCAGCGCTACCCTGCTCTGAATCAGTGCCCTCCATTCTATGTTTACCATACAGTTTAACCATTTTAAACAGTTTTTTACTCGCCCCCTCCCCTTCCCCGCAGAACTAGAATCCTCCCCCGAACTGTCCGATGAAAAGATTAAACCCCTCTTTCTCTTACCTTTTTTCGCAGGTCCTCTCGCCCCTCCGATCTCCAAACGAGCGGCTCCTTCCCTGCTGGTGCTTGACCGCTCCATGCCCTCCGCTCGCTCCGTCTGCTCCGCTCCCTTGTCCTTCTCTATTGGGCCGATGTGAGTACATGCTGTTGAATCACGGTCCGTGTCCTGTAATAGCATATCGTTACAAACAGATTCACTGCTGCTCTCCCCCCCGCGCTGCGACGGCTCCTGCATGCGCCTGTACCAGTTCCCCAGCCTGTCCCTGCCATAACCCTGCGGACACAATGGTGGGGCCAGATCCACAGGACGAAAAAGAATGCGCTCCGCTCCTGTGCCGATGCGACCCCCCCCCTGCCCAAAACCGCCACTGGGGAAGTCAATCTGGTGCCCCCAGGCCTCGCCCCCCGCTTGAGAACCTCCCAGCTGTCATTCACCCCCCCTGTGCAAGTTCAGATGACTGCTCCCCCGCATGCTGCCCCTAACTGGCCGCCCTTGTCCTACCTGGTAGCTGGCTGGCTCACCTCTTTGCTTGGCTAGCCCCCGGCACCTGCTGGTGATGTCCCGGCTCACAAATTTCCCCATACCACGATCGGTATGCCGGGGAATCATTGGAAGGCTCCTGGGCACTTTTAAATTTGGTGCCCTGTAAAATGGTGGAGGCCCTGCCCACCCTCAAGGAGGCCCTGCCCACCCACAAGGAGGCCCCGCCCACCCGCAAGCACCAGGGCGAGCGGTTCCAGCGCTCTGATGTCAGAAGGGCGGAGCAAAGGGCTGGCCTGCCACAGATCGTTCAGTGCAGGCTGGGAAAATGGCGGCCGGCCACGAGGAGAGCTGAACGAAGGGCTGGAATGGCCGGAGGGGGTGTCGGGGTGGCCGTATGGAGGAACAGAAGGGGACACATTGGACTCCTTGTTGCCCCCCCCCCCGCACTGGAGCCGATCTGCCAGCCTGCTGAATTGACTCCCTAACAGCCGCCTGATCAGGCCCACGATCGGCCCCGGAGGGGGGTGGCGGAGCGGAACTGAATAAGGAAGGGTCAGAGAGGGAGGCAGAGGGCGCCGAAGCAGTAGGAAGGGTAGAAAAATTAGCAGAGGGAGAAAGAGAAAGAAAGGGGGAGAGCGCGCGCTCTGCAGCCGGAGAAAGCCTCGGAGCGCCGGCAGATACTAATACTCCCTGTATTTTTTTCTCTTCCAGGTCCTATTCGGCTCCTCTTCTGATCGGCTCTGCCCTCTTCGCTCCTGCGATGGGCTCCAGCCGGGCTGTACCTCGAAGGTCCGAGTCCTGGAATCTCTTGGGCACGATTTTCTTCCTTCCAGGCATCTCGATGTGGCAGCAGCTTTTGGGATCCTGCAACATAAAAAGACAAAGGCCAGACTGATTTTTCTGTCCCTTGCGTTCCCTTTTTTATTAGCCCTGCCCCTCCCCTTTCTGTTATCTGCCCCCAAGACCCCATCCCAGCGATAATCCTAAAACAAAAATGGAACCATTGTAACTCCTCCCAACTTTCCACTTTTTCTTAAACAGGGAAATTGCTTAAGCTTCCTCGTTCCCATTCAGTCTCTCGTCAGTACAAACACAAATTGTAATATATCCTACAGGTTCAAACTGAATAGGTAACAATTAGCGCTGGGTCAGTATGCCAATTGGCCATGAAAGGAGGAAACCAAACACAAATGTTCAGTGTATATAATTAACCAACTTAAATGGTGCAGTAACAACTGCAAACTGATTCCTTCTAAATCAATGCAACAGCAGAATTCTAAACGGAGCAATAATCTAAGCTTCCTTAGTCTGGCCACCTTATATTGCAGATAGAAATGTATACTAATCAGTACTAAGCAGCAATTTAACTGTAGAATCACACACTACACGGATCTCATCCGTATCAACAAATCGCAGACACGTCGACATTATGTTAGTCCATCAATATCAATCCAACTGTCCCCAGGTTTGAATGGATTTCTACCATGACCCTGCAGAGTAACACATCACAAGACAAAGTGAAAACAAAGACTCGACACGTGTTTCACCGGTACTAGACCGGCTTCATCGGGAGTCAGGAATAGTGAATCATATCGGTAGCGTATATGCTTAGGCTGGCTATATACCACTTGAATCCTGATCACATGGACACAGACACCAATCAGTGCATATTCGCAGATGAACAATACATTTTAACCAATGTCTCTACAAGGGATAGATTGAGCTCGAAAAACAACCAATCAGTTGGAAGAAATTCCACATGGCCTAAGAGGTCCAAACAATTGAATGAAGTAACACGTGACCCAAAAAGTCCAATCAGGCTGTAAATCCAAAAGAACGGCAGAGATCTTAAATGAGAAATAGTAAAGGACGGACATACACTTAATATACTAAATGCTGGATAGCTATAGAGACCATCCAATCAGCCGAGATAAACAAATTAAAGCATGGTTCATCCAGAGATTTCGACATTAACCCTTTCACTGTTGAGGACATGTGGGGAACGTCCTTATTGACTGTCACGGAAGGGACATAGGGGCTCGGCGCAGCGAGACCCAGGACTCAAACCCAAGACATTTTTAAAAGGACCTTGTTTTCCTTTGAATGTTTGCAGTGTGCGTTTCAATGTATGAACAGTTTATTTTCCTTGCTAGATGTGGTTTTACTTGATGTGCTGTATTAAGATGTACCCTGTGTGATTTTAAATATACTTTACATCGTTTGGTTTTAGTTTAATTTAGTTTAGTGAAATGACATAGCTTTGGTTTTAAAACATACTTATATTCCTGTAGGTAAATGTGTGTTTCTGTAGCTAGTAAACAAGTTTTGCTGCTGTGTAATTTATGCGTCAGGGATTTTCCCCATTATCTAGCTACATGTTTAATTTAAGGGATCTCTGATAGTGTGTGTTTAATCTGATGTGCTGGAACAATGGATGTACAAACGTTGTGTGAGCTGAAGGCTAAGAGAATGTGAAGAATGTTGATTGTAAATAACTGACATAACTAATTAGTATGGGTATGCTAGTAATTAGTATGGGTATGCAAATTGTGACTGTTATACTTCAGCATAAATAGTGGCGTTGTTCATTAAAAGAGTCAGTTCATCTGAGTGTTTGATACATGCAGCTCCGTCTGGTGTTGTCATTTTACGCCAGCTATATATCACCACCGCCCAGGAACGGGTCACTCTAACTCTGCAGCAGAACATCGATTCGCCGCGCCGTTGCGCCACCTTGGATCGGTACCTCGGGATACTGCAACCACCCCGAATCGGGACCTCGACTCAGCGCCGTGCCCCGCATCTTCAAGGAGACTCTACCGAACCGCGGTTCGCCATGCAGACCGTCTCCAGCCTTCCAAAGGTCAGTAGATCCGCTGCTCGAGACGCCGAGTGCCGTGCCGCTCGGTAGTCGGGCAGATTTCCACCGTGGGTGCCCCATATACTATCGAGATCTCCACCGCCACGTGGTCTTCTACCCAAGCCGCTCGAGACGCCGGGTGCCGTGCCACTCGGTAGTCGGGCTTGGCAACACCAAAGAGGGGGTCAGATAGAGCAGGACCGCAGGCGGATACACCCATTCCGTCACACTGGTGGCAAGCGGTGGGATCAGCTCTCTGCAACCCCCAAGAAGACCCATACCATGGCCGGGTACAGCGTTTACAAGCGGGACGTCCTGCGTGGCATGTTGGAGAATCGGGGAGGAATTCCCGGCAGCAAAAATAAGAAAACCCTAGTGAAGGAGCTGACCAGGATGGACCAGCAAAGGGTGAGCCCCCCAACTCTGACTCAGGACCCTCACAAGCACCTTCGGCAGAGAGCTCGGTCGTTGATCATGGGATTCGGCCTCACCCCCTCCGAGGACGCGGTGAGACGACTGACGGTCTTCCAAGCAGATGAAGAGAAGGACCGTCAGCACGAGCTGCGATGGGCAGCGCTCTGTGCAAAAAGGATTGAATACTTTACCCCTGAACCCTACCCCGTAGAACCCTGGTGCGAGGTTTACAGCCCGCCTGGAGCTTCATCCAGGGAATCTACACCCCCCAGCGATACCTCTTTTGTGATTTACAGCGCGCCTGGAGTTATAATTGAGGACACCGCACATCCCAGCGACCCTTGGATGGAGGCTTACAGCTCGCCTGGAGCTGCATCCGAGGACGCCACACCCCCCAGCGAGTGGCGGTGCCACTGTCTCAGTACCCTCGCGGACTCGAGGGCGGAATTTCCGAGAAGGCTGCAGGAGGGCCTGGATCGGTACCACGGGTCCACAGTGGAGCCCACTGGGTTCGAGTGGCGGGATGAGATCCGTCAAGAACTTTGGTATGAGGCGCTACGCCATGAAAGGGACTGCCACGGGGTTGATGTCCCTTCGGGCGCTGTCAATTTTCAGGTGCAGTATAACGCCAGAGCAGCGTTCCTGCAAGATCGACCCCCGGAGGAGTGGGAGGCGGAGCTCCAATACCTGGTGCAGCAGGAGATTGTACTGGACGCCGCGTACCGCGCGCTCCGGTGGCTCACAGGCCACCTGCTACCCCGCACCATCGACGGCGCCTCCACCGCAGGCCCCCACTACGGCGGCACAGGGCTGCTGTACGAGAGAATGGCCAGTGACCCTGGGTTCGGAGAAGAGACAGAAGAGCGATCGGAGGTGTCACGGAATGGCCCAGCACCCTCAGCCAGGGACGGTTCTTGGTGACGTGCATATTCCCATAAACCCTTAGGTGCCGTTGCACCAGCGGAATTCCGTGAGTTATTTTTATTAGATGTGGTTTCATTTGTGTGGTGTAATAAAAGTGTCCCCATGTGTGTATTGCGTAATGTATGTAAATTCCGTTGTGTGCCTTGCCCGCCGCCATTTTCCCAGCGCCTCGTGGATCCGGTCGAATCGATCGGATCGGAAAATGGCCGATTCGGACCATCCGGTCGAATTGTAAAATGGTCGATTCGGACCATCCGGTTCCGAATCGGCAACTCCCCGATTCGTAGCCGCCAATACGAATCGGGTCCCGGGTGCCTCCTGCCAGCGAGGGCCAATGGGACTTGTGTGGGCGGGCAGGGATTTCCATTGTTCTGACTTTGTGGTATTGTTTATAAATATATGTGAAGTGTAAAAAATAAAGCAGATGATCTAGTGCATACAGCTCCGCCTGGTGTCTTTATTTTCGGCCGTATTTCTGAGATCCAGCGCGGTCTTCAGAGTACGGCATACCGAGATCCGAACCGGTCACCCTGCGCCTGCATCCCGCATCAGGACAGAGGTGCATCAGGCAGGCATCGTCCGTCAGAAGATTCGACCATCCGGTGCCGGGGTCCGATCCGAAACCGCGGCGCCACTCCCGCGCTTCGGTATATCGAGCGCCATCCGATTGCCGTAAGTTCTGAATAGTACCTCCAGGAATTCCGAACGCCATAAGTTCCGAACGCCATAAGTTCCGAATATTGTGCGCAGGAAATAAGAAACGTTTCCCATCCGAACGGTTCCAGACGAAACGTTTCCCACCCGAACGGCCGCTCCACAACTGATCCGAACAGCACCAAGGTCAGTAGATCAGTCGCTCGAGACGCTGAGTGCCGTGTCACTCAGTGGTCGGGCTGATCTCGCCCCGGGGTCCCCTCCACAGCCCGCCAACCCTCCCCAGGGTCATCCCAAGCCGCTCGAGACGCCGAGTGCCGTGACACTTGGTAGTCGGGTCGGCGGTAAGCGCAGTGGGGGAAAGCAGATAGGAGCACACCCGCAGGCGGACAACACCTCATTCCACCACAGGAGGAGATACTGGAGCGACGGGAAGAGGAACTCCCGTACGATAGCAGGGACTCTGAGTTCGAGGAACTGGAGTTCCTGGTGGAGCAGGAATGGGAGCTCGAGAAGGCCTACAGGAGATTGTTGGACAGCGTTCCGCAGTTAGGTCTGAGTCCCATGTCCTGGGACTGTCCGGCTGAAGAAACCGACAGTCCAAGAGACCCTGAAGTATGGGAGGCCGAGCCGCTCCCATGGGTCCTCGTTGGGGCCACGGCAGAAGAAGCGATTTCCTCAAACCCGCAGGAATACACGGTGGCCGTATCCGCGGGTCCAGCAGAAGAGCTGGCAACGGGGCAGAGCGCCGCTGGCCTCTGCCCACTTCCCACAGTCTGCCAGGAGGAGCAGACAGATGGTTCCCCCGGGCTGGGTTGCTCGCAGCCATTGATCGCCCTGGGGGTGGAAGAAACCATCCTCCCGCAAGGAGACCCCCACCCAGCCGAAGAGCTGGCCACGGGGCAGAGTGCCGCTGGCCTCTGCCCACCTTTTCCCAGCTGTCCCGAGGAGCAGGAGGGGGATATCCTGGGGCTGTCTCCCCCACAGCCGCTTACCTCGTCCGACCCCCTGGACGTTGTTCAGGCACCCGCCTGCCCAGCAGAAGCGCTGGCAACGGGGCAGAGTGCATCTGGCCTCAGTCCACTCTCCCTTATCTGCACCGAGGAGCAGAAGGAGGATTCCCCTGAGCGGGTTGATTTTCAGCCACCAACCCCACCAGAGATGGAGAACGTCCTTCTCCCGCCGGGTGGTTCTTCTCCAGCATTCACCACCCCAGCCGACGCGCTGGTGACGGAGCAGA
This sequence comes from Leptobrachium leishanense, assembly GCA_009667805.1. Taxonomy (NCBI): domain Eukaryota; kingdom Metazoa; phylum Chordata; class Amphibia; order Anura; family Megophryidae; genus Leptobrachium; species Leptobrachium leishanense. Next base: position 100,843 of record RXON01005185.1, read on the forward strand.
GCCGGTTGCCAACCTGCCCCTCTTTGCAACCCTTTGGCCCGGAGGCCCCCAGCAGCCACCATTTTTATCAACGGCTGACCAAGGCACTTGGGGCGCATGCCTTTAGCCCCCTTTTTTCCCGAGTGCCCGAGACCACTGGAGCTGGCACAGGTGGTACCTCTCCCCAACCACCGGACACTTATTCCGGAGGGGGTACCCCGAAGGACTTAGAACCTGCCAGGCACGGCCGCGAGCACCACTGGAGAAGCCTGGCGGCTCGCCTCTTGCCCACGGACTATGGGCCGCAGAGACTGCACCGACTCCCCCTATACGACCCGTGTGGGTCCAACCGGGCTCGTCGGACTTTGGAAAGGGGGAGGAGTGTCACAGAAGGGACATAGGGGCTCGGCGCAGCGAGACCCAGGACTCAAACCCAAGACATTTTTAAAAGGACCTTGTTTTCCTTTGAACGTTTGCAGTGTGCGTTTCAATGTATGAACAGTTTATTTTCCTTGCTAGATGTGGTTTTACTTGATGTGCTGTATTAAGATGTACCCTGTGTGATTTTAAATATACTTTACATCGTTTGGTTTTAGTTTAATTTAGTTTAGTGAAATGACATAGCTTTGGTTTTAAAACATACTTATATTCCTGTAGATAAATGTGTTTTTCTGTAGCTAGTAAACAAGTGTTGCTGCTGTGTAATTTATGCGTCAGGGATTTTCCCCATTATCTAGGTACATGTTTAATTTAAGGGATCTCTGATAGTGTGTGTTTAATCTGATGTGCTGGAACAATGGATGTACAAACGTTGTGTGAGTTGAAGGCTAAGAGAATGTGAAGAATGTTGATTGTAAATAACTGACATAACTAATTAGTATGGGTATGCAAATTGTGACTGTTGTACTTCAGCATAAATAGTGGCGTTGTTCATTAAAAGAGTCAGTTCATCTGAGTGTTTGATACATGCAGCTTTGCCTGGTGTTGTCATTTTACGCCGGCTATATACATCACCACCACCCAGGAACGGGTCACTCTAACTCCGCAGCAGAACGTCGATTCGCCGCGCCGTTGCGCCACCTTGGATCGGCACCTCGGGATACCGCAACCACCCCGAATCGGGACCTCGACTCAGCGCCGTGCCCCGCATCTTCAAGGAGACTCTACCGAACCGCCTTTCGCCACGCAGACCGTCTCCAGCCTTCCAAAGGTCAGTAGATCCGCTGCTCGAGACGCCGAGTGCCGTGCCGCTCGGTAGTCGGGCGGATTTCCACCGTGGGTGCCCCATATACTCTCGAGATCTCCACCGCCACGTGGTCTTCTACCCAAGCCGCTCGAGACGCCGGGTGCCGTGCCACTCGGTAGTCGGGCTTGGCAACACCAAAGAGGGGGTCAGATAGAGCAGGACCGCAGGCGGATACACCCATTCCGTCACATTGACTCCTAAGGAAAGATAGGGGTTTGTTTGAACCCTAATATCTCCTGACTGTTTTCAGCTAGCAGGGTCATGTTTGGTATCATTAGAAAGGCCAGAGCATTTATGACCATGTTTAATGTAAAGAAAAAAAATAACAACAATAATAATAATAAAAAAAAAGAAAAATGTGTTTTTTTTAAAACCTGAAATGGCTCAGCAGTGAAGGGGTTAAAAAGACAGGGAATGCATTTTTACCCATAAATAGCCTGATGGTAACGATAAACCCCACAGCCTTACCATCGAAAATAATAATAATAATAATGATCTTCAATTAAATTTAGTATATTAAGTGTAGAAGCGTTGAAGATATTCAAACAATTGCTGTTTAACTAAGGGAAGCGCGTTTCGGTTATTCCCACTTGTTAATATATTTTATATTCTTTTTAATAAAACCATAGAAACATAGAAAAATGTCGGCAGATAAGAACCTTTCGACCCATCTAGTCGCCCAATTACATGGATACTTTACCTGGATTTATCTTTTGTTTAGGATAGCCTTATGCCTATCCCATGCTTGCTTAAATTCAATTACTGTTTTGGCCTCTACCACTTCTACTGGAAGACTGTTCCAAAACCACTATTATTTAACCTCTCCACACTCAATATATCCACCCAAATTCGACTATAGCTGGCCTTCACCGAGGGAAAAATGGTGAACCATTTTTATTGAATATTTATTCTCTTAGAGTTCACTCCTACCTGTCATTTAAATTGAATTATGCTATGACACGTTTCCTTCTGAGGTACATATGAACTCTCTACATTGACCCCCAGGAAGAAAGTTTTTCCGGTTGTTGGGAAGAGCTCCCCATAGTGGCTCAACTGCGTCCAGATTCGAGCTCTTTAGCTCCAGACTTGTGAGTGTTATTCCACATGATCTAAATTTTTGATGTGTTTATGGAATGTACGATATTGCCCCATTAGATTCCTTTCTGTTCTCTTTCTTTGCATGATGAACACATGAGTTGGGACTCTTTCGATCTCCATGCACAAAGGATTTTTCAGAAACTTTTGAATCACAAAGGACTAAAAAGTCATATAAAATCATTGTGCTCCCGATTGTACATTTTGTGCCTGTGTGAATCTCGATTTATGGGTGAGGGATACACCCAACAGTGAGCTGCATAATTGTTCCCTTGTTTTTTTATTTGCCTGTCATTGTAACATGTGCTGTAATATTGGACAGCGCCTAATAACACTACTGACCCACCTTGGGCCTAGCTTGCCAGTGTACCACGTGTGCTTTTGCTTGAGTGATTTCTGGTTTTCATCTTCATGTTTTCTGTTTTCTGTCAAGTATCTGTCTGGTTTGAGGCCTAATCACAAGGCATTCAGTTCTGTGTATTCTCTAGTTTCAAGATTCAAGTCCTGTCCTGTTTTGTTGCTGAATATATTGTCTGTCAAGTATCTGGTTATTCCCAGTTTCTAGATTGAAGTCCTGCCCTGCTACTTGCTAAATATATTAACTGTCTAGTATCCTGTCGAGTATCTGTGTATTCATGTCCCTATACAGAATCCAATCTTTGAAGGCCTGCCCTGCAGGCTATTGAACACAGTGAGTTCCTACTCTGTATAATTGAAAAATACAGAAACCAGTCATTGACTGAAGGCCTGCCCTGCAGGCTGCAAAACTCTATAGTTCCTTCTCTGTATGGTTGAAAATAGATTATAGTCTTGCCTCTGTTTTCGTGTGCTTTATGTATCACGACCATTTATATTCAGCAATCTGAAAATCTATCTTGTCCATTCTGTTCTTGAATCACGTTATGTTTATATCTAGTATCACGTCACTGTATCAGTTCAGAGTGTGTTTGTGTTTGCACTAAACCGTCTTTTGGTCTTGAAACCAATTGAGTTTAGTTGCTGTTCAGGTCTGTCTAGTTTACTCCCTGGCTTGGGAGATCAGATTACAGCCTTTCTTGCTCTGTGTCTTGAAAATGTGTCCAACAGGATCCAAAAGATGCTTTTCGAGGTGAGTGCCTTAGCGCACCATTACAGGCCCTCAGAAACAGGGTTCCTTGTGGGTGTAGATCCCCTTAGAATACAGGGTTCTGGGGCGTGGCTTGACTCCGGAACAAGATGGACGTGTGATCCTCTAGCTCGTCGGTCCCCTCAGACTTAAACGCCTAAAATCATAGCTGCTGGGCACTGGTGCGAGGAAAAAGGGTCTCTCACACTCCCGCAACACCCCGTGGACATCCCTGGGTGATCTCTGGATCACTGGACAATTGCGTTCAACCGACCCCGCCACGAGTCTCTGAAGCAGCCTACACGCCAGGCTCACAGAAAATGGTGGCCACGTGGGCCTCACACGAGCAGAATCTGGATCCTCCACAAGCAGCATTCAGATTGGAGAAGATGGTGGCAGCTCTCCCTACCAGATCTGACATTGCTGCCATGATGGAGGACTTTCGAGCGAGCATCCAGGCTGACGTCCGAGAGGTACGTGCAGACATCTTAGGCCTGATGAACCATGTGGACACCCTAAAGCAGAGAGCTAATACTCCTTCGACTCTACCCCCCTCCCTGGTAGCGGACCTGTCGGATGTTAAGCGCAAGCTTGACGATCGACAACCGGGCCGCCGTCACAATGTCCACGTCAGTGGGCTCCTGGAAGACGTACCCCTGGATAAACTGCGGGACTGTCTGGAAGGTGTGTTCCTTAAAATTTTGGACGACGCGGAGGTATCGAGGTTCCCGTTAGACTGAGCACATAGTGCTTTGAGGCCCTTACCTCCAGCAGGAGACCCACCTCGAGACGTGATCTGTAAGGTCACCAGCTTCCCACTTAAGGACCGTCTGATGGCTGCTGCATGAGCCCACAGGACTTGGGATGTTGATGACTACACCCTGGAACTCTACCACGACTTATCCCTATGACGGAATGGGATGTTGTCCGCCTGCGGTGTGCTCTATCTGCGTACCCCCCGGCGCTTACCGCTGGCCCGACTACCGAGTGACGCGGCACTCGGCGTCTCGTGCGGCCTGGCGTGACCCTGGGGAAGGGTTAGCGGGCGGTGGAGGGGACCCCTGCGTACAACCAGCCCGACCACTGAGCAACACGGTACTCAGCGTCTCGAGCAGCTGGTTCACTGACCTTGTGGGTGTGGGACGTCTGTGGAGCGGCCGGCCGAATACGGAGATCGGATCTGCCGCGGAGGAATATTCGGATCTTAAGTGGAGGAATATTCGGATCTTAAGTGAAGGAATATTCGTATCTTTAAACGGAGGAATATTCGTATCTTTAAACGGAGGACTTTTCGGATCTTACGGGCCGGGGAAATCTTCGGATCTGATCACCGCTCACTTGGTATACCGAAGCGCGGTACGCGGTCCGCGCCCTCAGTTCAGATCTCACCTCGGTCGATTATTCTTAAGTCCGTCGGCCATACGCTTCACCTCTGTCCTGATGCGGGATGCAGGCACAGGGGCATTCGGTTCGGATCTTAAGTCTGTTCGGAACTTAAGCTAGACACCGCGCCCTGAGACCGCGTGGGATACTCAGACAATGTAATGCGGCGGAGAATAAAAGTCATCAGGCGAGGCTGGATGCACTGGTAAATCTGAGTTTATTATTCACATCACATACATTTATCAACTTTACACAATTATGAATACAATGGGGATCCCTGCCCGCCCACACAAGTCCCATTGGCCCTCGCTGGCAGGAGGCACCCGGGCCCCGATTCGTATTGGCCGTTACGAATCGGGGAGTTGCCGATTCGGCCATTTTACGATCCGAGTATTCTGATCAGAACCACGAGGCGATCAGAAAATGGCGGCGGGCGAGGCAGACAAAGGGAATTACATTTCACAATAAACCAACGGGGGACACTTTATTACACCACACAAATCCACATCTAAATAAAAAGTACTTAAAACTCTGTGGGTCCCACAGCACCTAAGTGTCCATGGGTATGAGTGCCACTATGCACCGCCCCTGGCTGAGGGTGTTGGGCCCTTCCGTGACACTCCTCCCCCTTCCCACAGTTCGACGCACCTGGTCTGACCCCCACCGGGTCATACCGGGGAAGTCGGTGCTCCCAGGCCCATAGTCTGTCTGGGGAGGCCGGGCCACCAGGCTTCTCCATTTGGCCTTGCGGCCGTGCCAGCTTGGTTGGGGCCCCACGTCCTTGGGGTTACCCCGGCTGGGAGAAAGGACATGTGACCGGGGGGGAGTACCTCCCGTGTCCCCTCCGGGGCTATCGCTCACCCGGGGAAAACGGATGCCACATGCACGCGCCCCGGGTGCCCAGGTCAATTGGTGAAAAGCCCAGTGGCTGCGTGAGGCCTCCGGGCCAAAGAGTTGCAAAGATGGGCAGAGGCCAGCGGCGCTCTGCCCCGTTGCCAGCTCTTCTGCTGGGGAGGCAGGTACGGCAATGACAACCGAGGGGACAAATGGGGTCACACCCGGCTGCTCTTCCGGGCAGCCGAAGGGTGGGATAAACAGCTGCAAAGGCAGTAGCACGGGGTCATCCTCGCTCTGCCCCTCGGGGCAGATTGTGAAGAATGGGCAGAGGCCAGCGACACTCTGCCCCGTTGTCAGCTCTTCCGCTGAGCGAGGATCTCCTTGCAGGAGGATGGTTTCTTTCCCCCCCGGGGCAATCAATGGCTGCTCACAGCCCAGCCCGGGGGAACCATCCGTCTGCTCCTCCTGGCAGACTGTGGGCAGTGGGCAGAGGCCAGCGGCGCTCTGCCCCGTGGCCAGCTCTTCTGCTGGTTGGAGGACAACTCTCTTTGCGACGGCGAGTGGGCAGAGGCCAGCGGCGCTCTGCCCCGTTGCCAGCTCCTCCGCTGGACCCGTGGCCTCGGCCACCCTGTCCGCTTGCGGGGTGAAGGGGGTAACCTTTTCTGCTGGGTGAGGACCACCTTGCAGGGGGATGGTTTCTTCACCCCCCGGGACAATCAATGGCTGCACACAACCCAGTCCGGGGGAACCATCGGTCTGCTCCTCCTGGCAGACTGTGAGCAGCGGGCAGAGGCCAGCGGCACTCTGCCCCGTGGCCAGCTCTTCCGCTGGTTGGAGGATAGATTTCTTTGCAGCTGAGAGGGGGCAGAGGCCAGCGGCGCTCTGCTCCGTTGCCAGCTCCTCCGCTGGACCCGTGGCCGCGGCCACCCTGTCCACTTGCGGGGTGAAGGGGGTAACTTCCTCTGCTGGGACCCCAACGGGTACCCATGGGACCACATCGGCCTCCCATAATTCCCAGACCTGGGGGCTGTCGACTTCTTCCGCCGACCCGTCCCAGCACGGGGAACTCAGACCCGACTGCGGAGCGCCGTCCAACAATCTCCGGTAGGCCATCTCGAGCTCCCACTCTCGCTCCACCAGGAACTCCAACTCCTCTGGACTGACATCCCGACTCTCATACGGGATTTCCTCTTCCCGCCGCTCCAGGATCTCCTCGAACCGATCCTCCGACTCCTCTCCAAATCCAGGGTCGTCGACCATCCCGGCATAGAGCAGCCCCATGCCGCCGTAATGTCGACCTGCGGTGCCGGCGCCATCGAGGGTGCGAGGTGTCAAGGATCCTGTCAACCACCTGAATGCGCGATACGCGGCGTCCAGGGTCACCTCTTGCCGCACCAGGCTTCGGAGCTCGACCTCCCACTCGTCCGGGGGTCGACCCCTCAGGAGTACAGCTCTGGCGTTGAACTGTACCTGGAAGATGACAGCGCTCGAAGGGACATCAGCCCCGTGGCAGTCCCTCTCATGGCGTAGCGCCTCATACCACAGCTCTTGACGGACCTCGTCCCGCCACTCAAATCTAGTGGGCTCTACTGCGGACCCGTAGTACCGTTCCGGGCTCTCCTGCAGCCTTCTCTAAAACTCAATCTCCATGTCAGCGAGGGTGCCGGCACAGGAGCACCGCTCCTCGACGGGGAATGTGGCGTCCTCAGATGCAGCTCCAGGCGAGCTGTAAGTCTCCATCCGAGGGTCGCTGGGATGTGCGATGTCCCCAATACAGGCTCCAGGCGAGCTGTAAGTCCCGAAAGGGTAATCACTGGGGGTTGCAGATTCCCAGGGTGAAGCTCCAGTCGAGCTGTAAGCCTCGACCCAGGGTTCCACGGGGTAGGGTTCGGGGTTAAAATACTCAGTCTCTGCTCCGCGGAGCGCTGCCAACCGCAGCTCATGCCGGCGGTCCTTTTCTCGCTCCTCTTCCCGGTAAACCTCCCGAATCACTTCATGTATGTCCGCCTCCGCTGGGGCATCTCCGAGTAGGGCAACCCGAAGCCGCACCTCTCTGAGGCAAGCTTCTTCCTCCACCTCTGCGCGGACAAGGCTGGGGACGGGTGTCGTCACCCTGTTCTGATCCATCCTGGTCAGCTCCTTAATTAAGGTTTTCCTCTTCTTGTTACCCGGCGTTCCTCCCCGGTTCTCCAACATCCCACGCAGGGTGTCCCTGTTGTAGTGGGTGTACACCGCCATGGCGTAGGTCTCCTAGGGGTCTGCAGAGAGCGATCCCACCGCTGCCACCAGTATGACGGAATGGGATGTTGTCCGCCTGCGGTGTGCTCTATCTGCGTACCCCCCGGCGCTTACCGCTGGCCCGACTACCAAGTGACGCGGCACTCGGCGTCTCGTGCGGCCTGGCGTGACCCTGGGGAAGGGTTAGCGGGCGGTGGAGGGGACCCCTGCGTACAACCAGCCCGACCACTGAGCAACACGGTACTCAGCGTCTCGAGCAGCTGGTTCACTGACCTTGTGGGTGTGGGACGTCTGTGGAGCGGCCGGCCGAATACGGAGATCGGATCTGCCGCGGAGGAATATTCGGATCTTAAGTGGAGGAATATTCGTATCTTTAAACGGAGGACTTTTCGGATCTTACGGGCCGGGGAAATCTTCGGATCTGATCACCGCTCACTTGGTATACCGAAGCGCGGTACGCGGTCCGCGCCCTCAGTTCAGATCTCACCTCGGTCGATTATTCTTAAGTCCGTCGGCCATACGCTTCACCTCTGTCCTGATGCGGGATGCAGGCACAGGGGCATTCGGTTCGGATCTTAAGTCTGTTCGGAACTTATGCTAGACACCACATCCTGAGACCTCGTGGGGTGCTCAGACAATGTAATGCGGCGGAGAATAAAAGTCATCAGGCGAGGCTGGATGCACTGGTAAATCTGAGTTTATTATTCACATCACATACATTTATCAACTTTACACAATTATGAATACAATGGGGATCCCTGCCCGCCCACACAAGTCCCATTGGCCCTCGCTGGCAGGAGGCACCCGGGCCCCGATTCGTATTGGCCGTTACGAATCGGGGAGTTGCCGATTCGGCCATTTTACGATCCGAGTATTCTGATCAGAACCACGAGGTGATCAGAAAATGGCGGCGGGCGAGGCAGACAAAGGGAATTACATTTCACAATACCAACGAGGGACACTTTATTACACCACACACAAATCCACATCTAAATAAAAAGTACTTAAAACTCTGTGGGTCCCACAGCACCTAAGTGTCCATGGGTATGAGTGCCACTATGCACCGCCCCTGGCTGAGGGTGTTGGGCCCTTCCGTGACAATCCCCATTTACACTGGCAGCCAGGAAGGCCTTGAGGCCTATCACAGTTTTACTTTGCCAGAACCACATGGCAAATAGGTGGGGGTTCCCCCTTTCCCTTCAAGTCCGGATGGAAGGCACCACAGTTTCGATCCGCAGGCCTGCGGACATGCCGCGATTTTACACCAACTCGCACTACCTTCCACCCCGGTGTCAGATTGGGAGACCGGAGGCCCGACAGGGTGTTCGAGCGGCCCAGAAGCCATACCGCAACGTTCGCCACGTAGACCTTGACTTCACCGAGCTGCTCGGCTTCGTACACCCTCCCCTGATGGGGGTTAGCTTTGTGCCGAAGGCCATTTTTGACAGCTCTGTAAGGGTGGCATCACGGACTTGTGATGGCTCTTCCCTTTCTGTACCTAGTTATTTCTTGCTGTATTCCTAAACTGAACATTTCCATCTGTATTGTTGGGGGGGGGGAACTAAACGGGGAGGGAAAGGGGGGGACTCGGGAAGGAGGGGGAACAGGGATTGAGAAAAAGGTTAAAAACAGAAAGGTAGGAAACGGGGAAGGGCAGAAAGGGACAGGGGAAAACAGGAAAAGGAGTGGGAGGGAAACTGGGAAAGGGGAAAAAAATGTATATAAGTTTACTAGGGATGCACATGCCCCCAGCTCACATGTATATATCCCCCTGAGATATATATATACAGAATGCCCCCAGCTCACATGTAGATTGTCCCCAGCTCACATGGATGATGCCCCCAGCTCACATGGATGATGCCCCCAGCTCACATGGATGATGCCCCCAGCTCACATGGATATTGCCCCCAGCTCACATGGATATTACCCCCAGCTCACATGGATATTACCCCCAGCTCACCTGGCTTGCCGGACGGCGGACTCCGAGCACTCTTCCTCCTTCAGTGTCCGCCGGAAACGGGTTGCAGTCCGGCTTTGCCAGCGGACACTGAAGGAGGAAGAGCACTCGGAGGGAAGTCTGCTTCACGGATGCTGGTCACAGGGCTGTGAAGCGGCCGCCAGGCCATGGAGGCCTTGACTCTGCCTCCAGCCGAGATCTCGCGGGAGGCTCCACTGCCCGGCAGCTGCGTCACAGCCCTGCGACCGGACCCTCCGCTGGGTAAGTATTGCGGCCGCCGGAGGGGAATGCTGGCCGAGTGCTTTTCATGCTCGCAACCAGCTTCCCTAGCCCCGCAGATACCGGCAAGCCAGCCCAGCGCTGGCTTCCGATATCGGGGGGAGGTATCGGGCCATTTGCACGAGTATCGGCACCGATACCTATACTAGTATCGGCGCATCCCTAAAGTTTACTG